>CAUYLG010068483.1:0-51211 GCA_963573385.1 Cacajao melanocephalus | reverse complement strand
AACTTAACAAATATTTACAGAACTCTCCACCCCAAATCCACAAAACATACATTTTTCTCAGTATCACATTATACCTATTTTAAAAGTGACCACATAATTGGAAGTAAATCACTCCTCAGCAATTGAATAGCTTTTCACAGGTTTAAATAAAATTTTGGTTGGCTGCTTGTTTTTTATTTTCATCTCTTAGTCCTTGCTGTATCCATTGTTAAGTACAATTATTGGCATATAAGAGGTTTTTAATACCCATTTTTAGACTGCATTCTAGCCTGGGCAATAGAACAAGTATCCCGTTCTCTCTCCCTCTTTCTCTTCCTTTTTCTTTCTCTCTTACATTCTTTTTTTTTTCTTTCTTTCACTCTCACTTTCTTTCCTCTTTTTCTTTCTTTCAAAAAAAAATTTTTTTTCATCATAAATTTAAATAGAAAGGATTTGTATTCGTGGTATGTTGTAAATACTGGTATTTTAAACTAAAATGTGCATCACTTTTGAAGATGCCCAATGGGATAGAAATACATCAATGATTTGACACTCACTGTTAAATGTCCATTATTTAAAATTCTGCAGCCTAAGTGTGATATTGTGCAAGTACTACTTAGATTCAACTATAACCCAGGTAATCTAGCTGTTAATAAAACTACTGAAAAAAAAAGTATTAGGTTAAGAGAGGCTTTATTTCTGTGAGCAGTCTGCAAACCAGGGAGATGCAGCCTTCAATACAAAACAAAGATGTGCTCTGCCAGAACAAAGAGGTGGGTGTCCTTTAGAGAAAAAATTGTTGGTTAGGTGTGGTGGCTCATGCCTGTAATCCCAGCACTTTGGAAGGCTGAGGTGGGAGTATCACCTAAGCCCAGGAGGTCAAGACCAGCCTGGGCAACATGGCAAGACCTCCCCTTGACAAAATTTTTAAAGATTAGCTGAGTGTAGTGGTGCATGCCTGTAGTCCTAGCTACTTGGGAGGTTGAGGAAAGATAGCTTGAAGCTCAGGAGGTAAAGCCTGTAATGAGCTATGATCACACTACTGCATGGTACCCTTAGGCTGCATTAAATCTATAAAATAATATTCCTCTTTCTTCAATAATAAATTAACTAGCTTACTTAACTTTTTGCTTCATAAACTTTTAATGTTTTAAAACGTTTTGACTTTCTTGTAATAGTTTAAAACACAAGGCCAGGCACAGTGACTCACATCTGTAATCCTAGCACTTTGGGAGGCCAAAACAGGAGGATCACTTGAGCAGGAGTTTGAGACCAGCCTGAGTAATATCGTGAGACCTTGTCTCTACAAAAAATTAAAAAATTATTAGCTGAGCATGGTAACACACACCTGTAATTCCAACTCAGGAGACTGAGGTGGGAGGATTACTTGAACCTGGAAGGGAGAGGCTGCAGTGAGCCAAAATCACGCTACTGCACTCCAACCTAGGTGAAAGAGTGAGACCCTGTCTCAAATAAATAAATTAATTAAATAAATAAAATAAAAACATGAAACATTGTACAGCTGTAGAAAAATTCTTTCTTTCTTTGTATCCTTACTCTATAAGCTTTTTTTAAAAAATTTTTTTAACAACTTTTTAATTTTCTTTGATAAAAACTAAGACGCAAACACCCACATTAGCCTAGATTACACAGGCTCAGTATCATCAATATCATTGTCTTCCACTTCCACACCCTGTCCCACTGGAAGGTCTTCAGGGGCAATGATAGGCATGGAGCTGTCATCTCCTATTATAACAGTGCCTTCTGGAATACTCCCAGGAGGACCTGCCTGAGGCTACGTTACAGTTAACTTTTTTTTTAATTCTTAAAAATAGAGACAGGGTCTGGCTTTGTTGCCCACACTGGTCTCAAACTCCAAGACTCAAGCAATCCTCTCACCTCAGCCTCCCAAAACACTAGGATTATAGGTGTAAGCCCAGCTAACTTTTTTTTTAAGGTACTTCTACTTATAAAAGTAGAGAACATTCTAAAACAATAAAAAGTATAGTATGGTAATTTTTTATTTTTATATAGTAATAAAAATAAAATTCTAAGCCCCCCAACCAACTGAACAGATCCCCTCTTGACCGAGAGGACCCTAAAGAAACCTTAAAACTGAGTTCCTGGCCATGATGGGATGGGAGGCCAGACACACTTTGTTATGCCCCGTCTCTCACTAAGGCTTCAACAGAAACCAGTCTTTTTAAAAGGCTCCACCACTGATGTCAACAAACGGCTTGATGCTGTGCCTCCCTTTTGCAGTTTTGACACATCTGACTAGCATTTCTGATAAGAGACCACCTACCATGAAGTGGTTCTGGCTAGTCTACAGAGGTTGGGTGCAGTGAGGATTTTCATGTCCTCTGCTTCACCTTTTGATGTCAGAGGGCCAAAAACTCCAACCTTGGATCATGCTAACACCACCATTTTTCATACCTGCCACCCATGAAGCTCAGCTGTGCATGTGCACATTACTCTTTTCATAAATATTCACAGCCTGTTAAATACATATATTCAGCCACCCTACTCAGCATAAATTCCTGTTCCTTTTGCCTCTCCTTTCGAAGTGCCGGTTTCTGGCTTCTGGCCAGAGGATACACTTCCCAGCTTGTCAGAATGGCCCCTTGCAGGCTGCAACCTTTTAAGAGCAATAAAGCTCGCCCTTCCAAATGTATTAACCTCATCATTCTTCAGCTGGCAATACAAACCAGTAACATAGTCACTTATTATCATTAGGAAGTATTACATTAGGAAGTATTATATGCCATACACAATTATATGTGATATACTTTTACATAACTGGCAGTGCAGTAGGTTTGTTTACACCAGCATCACCACAAACATGTGAGTAATGCATTGTGCTACATATTATGATGGCTATGAAGTCACCAAGCAATTGGAATTTTCTAGCTCCATTATAATCTTATGGGACCACCATTATATATGGGGTCTATAATTGACTGTAGTTGGGAACCAGCTGACCCTGAGAAATTGATTATAATTGGAAACCAACTGACTCTGAGAAGGACTGGTTGCTCTGGTCTTTGAGTTATGACTGATTTCAACACAGTACTCAGAATTACTCCTTTGTTTGAGGCTCTGAGGCCTTCCAGTGACATGAACTAAATAGAGTCAATGGGAGGAATTTGATGCCAGGTGGTGCCTGAGGGCAGATATATTTTGGAAAGAGTTCTTAGAGGATAATATAAAAATTGGTTCCTTTGAAACTACCTGGGCCTGGTGCCCTGAGAAAGTCTTCTGTTTCCCTAGAATTCCCATTCCCCAGTTTGAAGACTGGTGATTTATTTAGCTCCCCCTTGAATCTGGCAAAGGCTCTGGGGGAGAAATTTGTGCTGCAGACTAAAGGTGGAGGCTGGGTGAGGTGGGGAGGATTAAACCAGAGGGAAATAATTTAAGCTATAGATAAAAAGGACCTATTGTGGCCCCAGACAGACCATGAACTAGGGAAGGCACCTAGGATACTTTGGCCTGAACTCAGAGTCAACCAGTGAGCATTCTGCTTAGAGCCTTCTCAGCATCCTTCTCATCCAGGACAATTGGGCACATGCAGGGAGAGGAAGGCAGGGCAGGGTCAACAGCTCTACTCCTTTCTTTCCCCACTCTTTTTTTCAGTTTTTATTTTAGCTGTGGCAAAAAAAATAAGGAATTAAAATAGAATCTCCTTAAATATTCTCAACTCTTAAATTTGTAGCTGAAACGGACTCCTGTAACACAAGATGAATTAGCAAGAAAAAAACAGCAAGTTAATAAACTAGTTAATTAATTAATTAATTTCAAGACAGGATTTCACTCTAGTGACCAGACTGGAGTGTAGTGGCAAGATCGTGGTTCACTGCAACCTCTGCCTCCCAGGCTTCAGCTATAATCCCACCTCAGCCTCCTGAGTAGCTGGGACTACAGGCATGCACCACCATGCCAGGCTAATACTGTTGTGTGTGTGTGTGTGTGTGTGTGTGTGTGTGTTTGTTTTTTTGGTTTTTTTTTTAGAAATGGAGTCTTGCTATATTGGTCAGGCTGATCTCAAACTACTGAGCTCAAGCAATCCACCCAGCTCAGCCTACCAAAGTGCTGAATTACAGGTGTGAGCCAATGCACCTGGCCAGCAAGTATATTAACTACAGTGTACAGTGCACACCATGTGGGAGAACTCTCAGTGAAAGGTAACTCAAAGTGGTAGCTTAAAACTATGAGCATCATATCTTCAACAACAAAGAACAATACATTTTATAGAAGTGACAGGACATAGGAAAGCAGTTTTAGATTTTCAAAGGCAAGAAACTGTAGCAAGATAAATCTGTGGGAATACACTAGGCCAGGTGCAGTGGCTCATGCCCATAATCCCAGCACTTTGGGAAGCCGAGACAGGTGGATCATGAGGTCAGCAGTTCAAGACCAGCCTGGCCAAGATGGTGAAACCCTGTCTCTACTAACAACAAAAAAAAAAATTAGCCAGGTGTGGTGGCATGCAGCTGTAATCCCAGTTACTTGAATTGCTTAAACCTGGGAGGCAGAGGTTGCAGTGAGCCAAGATGATGCCACTGCATTCCAGCCTGGGCGACAGAGTGAGACTTCATCTCAAAAAAGAAAAAGATATATGTATTCACCAAATAGAACACAAATATCTTACAAGAATATCTTGATGCAAAAATCCTCAATAAAATGCTGGGAAACCGAATCCAACAGCACATCAAAAAGTTTATCCATCACGATCAAGTTGGCTTCATCCCGAGGATACAAGGCTGGTTCAACATACGCAAATCTGTAAAAGTAATCCATCACATAAACAGAACCAAAGACAAAAACCACATGATTATCTCAATAGATGCAGAGAAGGCCTTCAACAAAATTCAACAGCCCTTTATGCTAAAAATTCTCAATAAACTAGGTATTGATGGAACATATCTTGAAATGATAAGAGCTATTTATGACAAACCCACAGCCAATATTAAACTGAATGGGCAAAAACTGGAAGCATTCCCTTTGAAAACCGGCACAAGACAAGGATGCCTTCTCTCACCACTCCTATTCAATATAGTATTGGAAGTACTGGACAGGACAATCATCAGGCAAGAATAAGAAATAAAGGGTAGTCAATTAGGAAAAGAGGAAGTCAAATTGTCTCTATTTGCAGATGACATGATTGTATATTTACAAGACCCCATTGTCTCAGCCCAAAATCTCCTTAAAGCTGAAAAGCAACTTCAGCAAAGTCTCAGGATACAAAATCAATGTGCAGAAATCACAAGCTTTCCTATACACCGTTAACAGACAAACAGAGAGCCAAATCATGAGTGAACTCCTATTCACAATTGCTACAAAGAGAATAAAATTGCTACCTAGGAACACAACTAACCAGGGATGTGAAGGAACTCTTCAAGGAGAACTACAAACTACTGCTCAAGGAAATAAGAGAGGACACAAACAGATGGAAAAACATTCTATGCTCATGGTTAGGAAGAATCAATATCGTGAAAATGGCCATACTGCACAAAGTAATTTATAGATTCAATGCTATCCCCATCAAGCTACCATTGACTTTCTTCTCAGAATTGGAAACAAACACCTTAAATTTCATATGGAACCAAAAAACAGCCTGGATAGTAAAGACAATCCTAAGCAAAAAAAAAAACAACAACAACAAAAAAAAAAACTGGAGGCATCATGCTACCTGACTTCAGACTATACTACAAGGCTATAGTAATCAAAACAGCATGATACTGGTACCAAAACAGAGATATAGACCAATGGAACAGAACAGAGGCTTCAAGTATAACCCCACACATCTACAACTATCTGATCTTTGACAAACCTGACAAAAACAAGCAATGGGGAAAGGATTCTGTAATAAATGGTGTTGGGAAAACTGGCTAGCCATATGAAGAAAACTGAAACTGGATCCCTTCCTTATACCTTATACAAAAATTAACTCAAGATGTATTAAAGATTTAAACATAAGAACTAACACCATAAAAACCCTAGAAGAAAACCTAGGCAATACCATTCAGGACATAGGCATCGGCAAGGACTTGATGACTAAAACACCAAAAGCAATGGCAACAAAAGCTAAAATTGACAAATGGGATCTAATTAAACTTAAGAGCTTCAGTACAGCAAAAGAAACTATTATTAGCATGAACTGACCACCAACAGAATGGGAAAAAAATTTTTGCAATATACCCATCTAACAAAGGGCTAATATCCAGAATCTACAAGGAACTTAAACAAATTTACAAGTAAAAAAACAAACAACCCCATCAAAAAGTGGGCAAAGGATATGTACAAGCAGTTCTCAAAAGAAGACATCTATGCAGCCAACAAACATGAAAAAAAGCTCATCATCACTGGTCATTAGAGAAACGCAAATCAAAACCACATTGAGATACCATCTCACACCAGTTAGAATGGGGATTATTAAAAAATCAGGAGACAACAGATGCTGGAGAGGATGTGGAAAAATAGGAATGCTTTTGCACTGTTGGTAGGAGTGTAAATTAGTTCAACCATTGTGGAAGACAGTGGGGTGATTCCTCAAGGATTTAGAATTAGAAATATCATTTGACCCAGCAATTCCATTACTGGGTATATACCCAAAGGATTGTAAATCGTTCTATTATAAAGATACATGCACACGTATGTTTATTGTGGCACTGTTTACAATAGCAAAGACTTGGAACTAACCCAAATGCCCATCAATGATAAGCTGGATAAAGAAAATGTGGCACGTATACACTATAAAATACTATGCAGTCATAAAAAAGGATGAGTTCGTGTCCTTTGCAGGGACATGGATAAAGCTGGAAACCATCATTCTCAGCAAACTGAGGCAAGAACAGAAAATCAAACACCACATGTTCTCACTCATAAGTGGGTGTTGAACAATGAGAACACATGGACACAGGGAGGGGAACATCACACACCAGGACTTGTCAGGGGCTGGGGGTTAGGGGAGGGATAGCCTGCAGGTGGAGGAGCTAGGGGAGGGATAGCATTAGGAGAAATACTTAATGCAGATGACAGGGTAATGGATGGAGCAAACCACCATGGCACATGTATACACCTGCATATTCTGCACATGTACCCCAGAACTTAAAGTATATTAATAATAATTTAAAAATCTGTGGGAATACACTAACAGAAATGGCTTTTTTTGTAGATTCTTCTGGTACTATTTTGGACTGATAAGAGCTGTCTCCAGTAAAATGGACTTTATATCCTAACTTTAGGCAAAAACCAGATGGATAGAGAGAGCTTTTTTTTGTTTGTTTGCTACTTCTTAATTGCCTTTAATTAAAAAATATTTATGTTAAAGAGGAGTATTTTGGGGTGATGCATTTTGGTTTCCTTCACACATCAATAAAATATACCATCTTAACTATTTTTAAGTGTACAATTCAGTGGTATTAAATACATTCATAATATTGAGCAACTGTTACCACTACCCACCTTCATAATTCTTTTTGTCTTGAAAAGATGAAAACTGAAACTTTAGGTCAGGCTCACACCTGTAATCCCAGCAGTTTGGGAGGCCAAGGAGGGATTGCTTGAGTCCTGCAGTTCCAGACCAGCCTAGGCAGTATGATGAAACCCCATCTCTACAAAAAATAATAATTAAAAAATTAGCCAGGCATGGTGGTGCCTGCCTGTAGTCCCTGCTACTTTGGGGACTGAGGTGGGAAAATGGCAGGGTCGGCACGTCTGCCGGGGACTCTTGGCCTGCAAGAGGGTCCCAACCTGGAAGGAGAGAAGTGCACGGGAAATAAAGAAGATAGACAGATAGAGTCTGGAGGGCTGAATAGGCTGTGCCTAAGCAACAACTTTATCGTGCACAAGGTTCTGGTTATATACATTTTCTTAAGAGAAGAACAAATCAATAAATCACATACGATTATTAATACAGATGACATGCAGACAGTTGGTAATTTCCAAAGGTGCTAATTATTTTGGGAAGTTAAACAATGACATAGTTTCTCAAGACCACCTGGTACCTGCTAGTCACATTGATCCACAAGAATACATATCCCTCTAGTTATCTTTTAATTAACTTCTCCCTCTACCTCCTTTAATCTCTCAATTTACAGGAGGCAGTAAATACGTTTGTCACAAGTAAAGTCATAGGTTTCCTCAGTAAGTGAAGACAAAGTCATAAAACATGTTTGTGTTAGGAACTAACACAATGACCTCCATGACCACATCACCATCCTGTACTCGTCTAACAAAGTTTTGAGTTAATCCCTCTTTCGGTTCCTGCTTTCCCACAGCTCGACTCCTTCCAACGAGGTCTGTGTCCTGGGCTCAAACTCACCATATGGTGAGACCCAACTTACAAGGGGTCTCACATGGGAGCGTTCCCCACAGGAAAATCACTTGAAGCCGGGGAGATTGAAGCCACGAGGAGCCGTGATCATGCTACTACACTCTAGTCTGGGTGACAGAGTGAAACTATCAAAAAAAAAAAAAAAAAAAAACGGAAAAGGAAAAGAAAACTGAAACTTTATACCCATTAAAAAGCCTCCATTCTCCTTTGCCCCAAGCTGAAGATAGCCACTTTTCTACTCTCTGTGAGTTTGACTGCTCTAAGTACCTCTCATGTAATTGGAATCAGGAAGTGTTTGTCTTTTTGTGACTGGGTTATTTTACTTAGCATAGTGTCTTTGAGATTCACCTTTGTAGCACAGGTCAGAATTTCCTTCCTTTTTAAGGCTGAATAATATTCCATTGTGTCTATATCACATTTTGCTTATCCATTCATCTGAAAACGGACACTTGATTTGCTTTTATCTTCTTTTTATTGTGAATAATGCTGCTATGAACTTTGATGCTCAAAGAGCTCTTTGAGACCTTGTTTTCAGTTCTTCTGGATGTATACCTAGAAGTGGAATTGCTGGATCACATGGCAATTTTATTTTTAATTTTTTGAAGAACCGATATAGTGTTTTCATACCAGTTTATATTTCCACCAACAGCACACAAGGGTTCCAATATCTCCACATCCTCTCCAACACTTATTTTCTGTTTTTTTTTTTTTTAATAGCAGCCATGAGGTGGCATCTCATTACAGATTGATTTGCATTTTCCTAATGATCAGTGATATCGAACATCTTTTTATGCGCTTAGTAGAGACATATGTATATCCTCTTTGGATAAATGTCTATAAAATTTCTTTGCCCATTTTTGAATCAGGTTGTTTGCTTTTTTTGTTTTTGAGTTTTAGGTGAGTTCTCTATATACACTGGATGTTAATTCCTTATTAGATATACAGTTTGTCAAGATTTTCTCCCATCCTGTGGATTACCATTTTACTCTGTTGATAGTGTCTTTTGATGCACAGAGTTTCAAAATTTCATGAAATCCAATTTCTCTATTTTTTTCTTTTTTGCCTGTTCCTTTGATATCATGTCCAAAAAATCATTGCCAGCTAGATGTGGTGGCTCACACCTGTAATCCCAGCACTTTGGGAGGCTGAAGCAGCAGATCACCTGAGGTCAGGAGTTAAAGACCAGCCTGGCCAACATGGTGAAACCTTGTCTCTCCTTAAAATATAAAAATTAGCCAGGCGTGGTGGTGCATGGCTGTAATCCCAGCTACACTGGAAGTTGAGGTGTGAGAATCACTGGAACCAGGGAGGTGGAGATTGCAGTGAGCAGAGATTGAGCCACTGCACTCCAACCTGGATAACAGAGCAAGA
This sequence comes from Cacajao melanocephalus, assembly GCA_963573385.1. Taxonomy (NCBI): domain Eukaryota; kingdom Metazoa; phylum Chordata; class Mammalia; order Primates; family Pitheciidae; genus Cacajao; species Cacajao melanocephalus. The sequence goes on along the minus strand of CAUYLG010068483.1, from coordinate 41,526 downwards.
CTCTGTCTCAAAAAAACATATCATTGCTAAATTCAAAGTCATGAGGCTTTTGCCTTATGTTTTTCTTCTAGTTTTAGGTCTTATATTTAGGTCTTTGATTAATTTTGAGTTATTTTTCTGTATGGTGTTAGGTAAGGTCCAATTTCATTCTTTTGTATGTGGATATTCAGTGTTCCCAAATCATTTGTTGAAAAGACTGTTCTTTCCCCATTGAATGGTCATGACACCCTTGTCAAAAATCATTTGGCCATACATGTGAGAGTTTATTTCTGGGCTGTCAATTTTATTCGATTGGTCTATATGTATGTTTTTATGTCAGTACCACACTGTTTTGATTACAGCAGCTTTGTAGTAAGTTTTGAAATCAGGAAATGTAAGTACCTCAGCTTTGGTCTTCCTTTTCAAGACTTTTGGCTATTCAGGATCTCTTGAGGCCCCAAAATAATTTTAGCATCAGTTTTTCTATTTCTTCCCAAAATACCATTGGGGTTTTGAGAGGAATTGCATCAAATCTGTAGGTCACTTTGAGTAGTATTGACATCTTAACAATATTAAGCCATTTAATCCATGAACATGGGATGTATTTCTGTTTAATTATACTTTCTTTCAGCAATATTTTGTAGTTTAGGTCTTATATTTAGGTCTTTGATTAATTTTGAGTTATTTTTCTGTATAGTGTTAGGTAAGGTCCAATTTCATTCTTTTGTATGTGGATATTCAGTGTGCACCACCACACCTGGCTAATTTTTGTAGTTTTTATCATACAAGACTTTCCTCTCCTTGTCCAAATTAATTTCTAAGTATTTTCTTCTTTTTGGAGCTATTATAAATGGAATTGTTTTCATATTTCCCTTTTCAAATTATTCATTGTTACTGTATAGAAATGCAAATGATTTGTGTGTGTTGACTTTGTATCCTGCTACTTTGCTAAATTCATTTTATTCTATCAGTTTGTGTGTGTGTGTGTGTGTGAGAGAGAGAGAGAGAGAGAGAGAGAGGGAGATTAGGATTTTCAACATGTAACACCATATTATCTGTGAACACTGGGAATTTTACTTCTTTATTTCCAATTTGGATGTCTTCTATTATTACTATTTTTCTCTCCTAAATGTCCTGGGTAGTACTTCCAGGGATATGTTAAACAGAAGTGGTAAAAGTAGGTATCCTTGCCTTGTTCCTGAACTTAGAGGAAAAGCATTCAGTTTTTCATCATTGAATATGTTTGCTGTAGGTTTTCCCACATAGCCTTCACTGTTGGTATAGTTTCTTTGCATTCCTAGTTTATTGAGTGTTTTTTTTTTTATCATATAACAGTGTTGAAATTTGTCAAGTGCTTTTTCTGCATCAATTGAGATAACCATGTGTTTTTTCTCCTTCATTCTGTTAATGTGGTGCATTACATTGGTCAGTTTTCGTATGTTGAACCACTCTTGCACAAATAAATCCTACTTCATCATGGTATGTGACCCTTTTAATATACTGCTGAATTTGGTTTGCAATATTTTGTTGAGGATTTTTGCACCAATGTCATTAAGAAATATTGGTCAATAGTTTTCTTATTTTATTTTATTTTTTTACTCTGTCCTTCTGGTCTGATAGTTTTCTTTTCTTATATTGTCTTTGTCTAGCTTCAGTATCAGTGTAACACTAGCTTCATAGAATGAGTTAGGAAGTGTTCCTGCATCTTCAATTCTTGGAAAAGTTTGAAATGAACTAGTATTGTTCTTTTTAAAATGTTTGATAAAATTCATGTGTAAAGCCATCCTGTCCAGAGCTTTTCTTTGTTGAGACATTTTTGACTACTGATTCAATCTCCCAACTATTTACAGGTCTACTCAAACTTTCTATTTCTTTGTGATTTAGCCTTGGTAAGTTTTGCATTCTAGGAACTTGTCAATTTCATTCAGGCTATTCAATTTGTTGATGTACAATTGTTCATAGTACTGTCTTAAAATCCTTTTTATTTATGTAGAATTGGTAGTAATATCCTTGCTTTCATTTCTGATTTTAATAATTTGAATCCTCTTCTTTTCTTAGTCCTTCTCCCTATAGGTTTGTAAATTTTGTTGAGCTTTTCAGATAACCAGCTTTTGTTTCATTAATCTTTTCTATTTTTTTCTATCATTTGTTTATTTTGCTCTGATCTTTATTAGTTCCTTCTCTCTGCTAGCTTTGTTTAGTTTTTTTAAAATGTAATCATTTATAACTATACATTTCCCTATGATCAGTGCATTTGCTGAGTCCCATAAGTTTTGGTATGTTCCATTTTCATTTTCATTCATCTGTAAGTATTTTCTAATTTTCTTTGTGATTTCTTCTTTGAAACATTGGTTATTTAGCATCCTAAGGTTATAACACTCTAACTTGAATTTAGACAAGCTTAACCACAATTTTGTGAATTTTCTAGCTTTACTTCTGATATTGATTTCTAATTTTGTCTTGATATAGTTAGAGAAGATACTTTGTATGATGCCTTTTTTTTCTCTGGAGACAAGATTTCTGCTGCCCAGGCTGGAGTGCAGTAGCATTATCATGACTCACTGCAGCCGCAACCTTTCAGGATCAAGTGATCCTCTCACCACAGCCTCCCAAGCAGTTGGGACCACCAGCATGCACCACCATGCCTGGCTAATTTTTTTTTTTTGTAGAAATAAAGTCTTGCTATGTTGCCCAGGCTGGTCTCAAACTCCTGGGCTCAAGTGATCCTCCTGCCTTGGACTTCCAACATGCAGACATCTATTTTTTCTTAAATATATTGAGACTTCAGTCTCTCAGACCACAGTGCAATCAAGTTAGAACTCAGAATTCAGAAACTAACTCGGAACCGCACAGCTTCATGGAAATTGAACAACTGGCTCTTGAATGTTGACTGGATAAATGATGAAATGAAGGCAGAAATAAAGACGTTCTTTGAAACCAACGGGAACAAAGACACAATGTACCAGAATCTCTGGGACACATTTAAAGCAGTGTCTAGAGGAAAATATATAGGAATAAATGCCCACATGAGAAGAAAGGAAAGATCTAAAATCAACACTCTCTCATCAAAATTGAAAGAGCTAGAGGAGCAAGATCAAAAAAACTCAAAACCTAGCAGAAGACAAGAAATAACTAAGATCAGAGCAGAACTGAAGGAGATAGAGACACAAAAACCCTTCAAAAAATCAATAAATCCAGGAGGTGGTTTTTCGAAAAGATCAACAAAATAGACAGAACACTAGCCAGACTAATAAAAAAGAAAAGAGAAGAATCAAACAGCTGCAATAAAAAATGACAAAGGGGATATCACCACAGATTCCACAGAAATACAAACCATCATCAGAGATTATTACAAACAACTCTATGCACATAAAGTAGTAAACCTTGAAGAAATGTATAAATTCCTGGACACTTGCATCCTCCCAAGCCTAAACCAGGAAGAAGTCAAAACCCTGAATAGACCAATAACAAGGGCTGAAGTTGAGGCAGCAATTAAAAGCCTACTAACCAAAAAGAGTCCAGGTCCAGATGGATTCACAGCCAAAATCTACCAGACATACAAAGAGGACCTGGTACCATTCCTTCTGAAACTATTCCAAACAACCCCAAAAAAAGGAATCCTTCCCAAATCATTTTATGAGACCAACATCATCCTGATACCAAAACCTGACAGAGACTCAACAAAAAAAAGAAAACTTTAGGCCAATATCCATGATGAACATAGATGCAAAAATCTTCAGTAAAATAGTGGCAAACCGATTGCAACAGCACATCAAAAAGCTTATCCATCACGAAAAAGTAGGCTTCATCCCAGGGATGCAAGGCTGGTTCAACATACACAATTCTATTAATGTAATCCACCACATACCAGAACCAATGCAAGCAGGTGATTTGAAGTATCTCAGATCTTACAGTACCAGGAATCCAGTGTACAAGTTTTAATAATGCCGATGGCCAATCCTAAGATTGTCTTCTCAGTACAAATGTGTTGCTAACATGAGAAGCCCCCAGGATTCTGGAAAGGGCGTTTGGCTAGAAGTCAGGAGACCTGGTCCTTCATTCTGTCCTGCTGTTAATAATGCTGGTAATAAAAATAGTTCACACTCCTTTACAAAAAATATGTATATATTTCTTACACTGAATTGTCTCAGCACCCATGTAGAAAATCAATTGACCCTAAATGCCAGGATTTATTTCTAGACCCTCAAATCTATTCCATTGATCTGCATGTATATCGAAATACAAATTCCATAGGTCTTGATTGCTCTCTTGATTACTGCAAGTTTGTAAGAAGTGTTGAAATTATGAAGTGTGAGTTCTCTGCTTTGTTCTTTCCCAAGATTGTTTTGGCTATTCTATAATCTTGAAATTTCCTATGAACTTTAGGATTAACTTGTCAATTTTGGCAAAAAGGCCAGCTGGTGTTATGATATGGATCACATTGAATCTACTCATCAACTTGGAGACTATAGACATCATAACAATATTAAGTCTTCTGATTCATATACATTGAGTCTCATTTCAAATATTTAGGCTTTCTTAATTTTTTCAACAATGTTTATTGCATAATGGAAGACGTACTTTTTTTTGTAAAGTTATTTTTAAGTATTTCATCCTTAATGCTATTTAAATGGAGGTTTTGTTTTTGTTTGTTTGTTTTAAGAGTTACCATTTCTCTGCTTGCATTACCCTTTTGCTTTTGCATGTTGTTCTTTTCTTTTACCCATTAGAGCTCTTAGCGAATTATTCACAGTTATTTTAGTATGTCTGTTACGCTAATTTCAAAATGTGTGTTATATCTAAATCTGATTTTGATGCATGGTTTGTCTCTTCAGGCTGTGTTTTTTTATTTGTTTATTTGTTTTACTTTTGGTGTGTCTTGTAATTATTTTCTTGAAAGCCAGACATGGTGTAGTGGATAAGAACTGAGAACATTGTTCTTTGATGTGAGGTTTTATGTTCATTTGCCAAGGAGTTAGGCTGTGTTTACTGTTTACTGTAGTTATGATTTCAGACATTAAAATTTTCTCTAATGATGTGTTTTGATCTCGCCTATCGTCTTCGGGTTCTCCTAGAGACTCCTTCTTTAACAGTTCCTTAGCCTTGTAGTTCTTTTTGTTCTATCCCATTACTATAGAAGAGTCCTACTGATGTGGTGTTAAGCTGCAGTGGGAGGGGAAGCATTCTATAATCCTGTGATTAGATCTTAACCTTTTAGTGAATCTGTGTCCCTGAGATGTGACCATCACAAGTACTTTTTGGCTTTCCCCTTCCTCTTAGGTGAAATGGGTTTTACTAGACTCTAACCAATCTCAGACGAAGGAAATACACAACTCCAGCCCACTCTAGCCTTTCTGCTTGGGTAATATTATTTCCCTTAAGAGCAGACCTTTCTTAAGAACAGAGCACTCTGAGTATATTTCCAAAAATAACCCCGGGGATTTTTTTCCAGTCTTCACTCTGAGACCCCTGGTGGGGCTCCTGAAGGTAAAAGTTATGAAAGTGTGTGAGGGTTCCCCCTAAGGCCTCAAGATAAATTTTAATTTCTCATTATGTCGGCATTTAGTCTCCAGGAATGTGTAAATTCTTCTTTAATGATTTATGACTGTTGCTGTCTCCAATAGTGTCTTCTTTTGTTCCTTGTAAGCTGTGATTCTCTGTATTCAAATGTGTCTCCAATTTTATATAACGGTGGTTTGCCCTGTGACTTAAATTCTCTGATAGATCTAAGAAAAATTACCTATTTCCAGATTTTTTTGTTTCTTTCTTGGTGTGAGGACAGGACAAGGATGACAACTTTTACGCTCTTTACATGTTGGACTGAAAGCTGGAAGTCCTCAATGGAATTACTTTTCTTTTTTTTTTCTTTTCTTTTTTTTTTTTTTTTTTAAAGACAGGGTCTCACTTTATTGTCCCTGCTGGAAAGCAGTGAATGTGATCTTGGCTCACTGCAGCCTTTGCCTCCTGAGCTTAGGTAGTTCTACTGCCTCAGGCTTCTGAGTAGCTGGGACTACAGACATGTACCACCAAGTCCAGCAAATTTTTGTAATTTTTTTTTTTTTTTGGTAAAGATGGGGTTTCACCATGTTTTCCAGGCTGGTCTCAAACTCCTGGGTTCAAGCAATTCACCCACCTTGGCCTCCCACAGTGCTAGGGTTACAGGTGTGTGCTACTGTGCCCAGCCTGAAATTATTTGCTTAATTTCATTTTCAGATTGTTCATTGCTAGTGTATAGAAATACAACTGATTTTTGTATTTAGGCATTATATCCTGCAATCATACTGATCTTTTAAATGCATTCCAATAGGGTATGTGTGGGTATGTTTTTGTGTGTTTTGGTACTTTTGCAAGATAATGTCATCTTCAAATAGAGATGGTTTTACTTTTTCATTTTCAATCTTGTTTTTTATTTCTTTTCTTGACTGATTGTCCCAGCTGAAACCTATACTGCAATGTTGACTAGAAGAAGCAAGAACAGGCATGGTGTCAGTTTTTTATTTTAGGGGAAAGTCCTCTATCTTGCATCATTTGTTATAATGCTGTTAGTGTATCATAAATGCTCTTTATGAGTCTGTGAAAGTTCTTCTTTATTCCTAGTTTTCTGAGAGTCTTTCTTATGAAAGAATGTGAGATTTTTAATGCTTTTCCTACTATAATGGAGAGTATAAGATTTTTATATTTGTCCTTTAGTCTATTGATATGATGTACTACATAGATTAATTTTTGGTTATTAAGACAACCATCAATTTACACAGGGAGTAGAACATGTGTATGCTATGTAATCCTAGTTATATGTTGCTAGATTTGGTTTACTACTGTTCTGTTGTTTTTTTTTGTATGTCTATGTTCAGGAGGAATATTGGTCCATAGCTTTGTGTTTGTGCTTGTTTTGCTTTCCTTGTGAGGTCTTTCCTGCTTGGTTATGTATCAGAATCAGAATGGTCTTATTTTGAGTTGTTAGTGATTCTTCCTCTTCTTTTATTTTTTGGAAGATTTACGAAGGACTGATATTAATTCATCTTTAAACATTTGGTAGATTTTATCAGTGAAGTCATCTGGGCTTGGTCTTTTATTGTGAGAGGTTTTTAAATTACTAAACTGACTTTATTTGTTATACATATTCAGGTATTTTATTTTTTATCAAGTCAGTTTTTATAGTTTATACCCTCTTAACTTGTCCATTTCATTAAGATTATTTAGTTTGCTACCAAACAGTTGTTCATAGCATGCCTTATTCTTCTTATTTTCCTCTAAGGTTGGAAGTGATACTTCCTCTTTCATTTCTGACTTTATGAAAGAGGAGGTATCACTTCCAACCTTAGAGGAAAATCATTCTGCCTTCATGATTAGTCTAGCTAAAAATTTTTCAATTTGGTTAATCTTTTTAATGAAGCAAATTTTTGTTTTGTTGAGCTTCTCTGTATTTTTAATTCTCTAATTAGTGAAGTATCCTTCAGTTAATGATTTCTAATTTCATTTCATTGTGGTTAGAAAATATACTTTTTATGATTTCAGTATTTTTAAATGCATAAATCCTTGATTTATGTCCTAACATGCAATCTGTCCTGGAGAATATTCTAAGCAAACCTGAAAAGAATGTTTGATGTTTTTAGGTGGAGTGTTTTATAGATGTCTGTTTTAGTCTGGTTAGTTAGTAGTTTTGTTCAAGTCCCATATTTCTGTATTGATCTTCCTCTTAGTTATTGTATGCATTATTGAAAGAAGGTGATCACAGTATCCAACTATTAGGGCTGAATTGTCTATTTCTCCCTTCAATTCTTTCATTTTTCCACATATATATCAGTTTATGTTTTTAGGTCTATATATGTTTATATTAATAATTGCCATATATTGATAGATTAAAATTTATCATTATAAATTTCATCCTGAGTAATAATATTTGTCTTAAAGTCTCTTTTGCCTGATTGTATGTTTTGAGTTATTTGCTTAGTGTTTGCCCAGGGAATTGCAATTAACATATTAATTTATAACAATCTGATTGGATTAGTAGCAACTTAATGTCAAAGCTTAAAATTCTCGTTGTACTATTATTGTCATACAAATTCGTTTTTTACATTAAAGGTCAAGAAACACAGTTTTATCATTGTTGCTTAATACCTTTGTTTTTAAATCAGATAGGAAAAGAAAGTCTTTACAAAACAAGTCTATTTATACTATCTTTTTTGTATGTATCTTTACCTATGTACTTTGACGAGTGCTTTTATTTGTTTTTGTGGATTTCAATTCCTGTCCAGTATTTCCCCCCCTTTTTATTCAAGTTGAAGGACTCCATTTATGTTTTAAATACTTTTAATTTATATTAAGGGAGATCAACCAGCAATGACATCTCTCACTTTTTGTTAATTTTGGAATGTATGTTTTTCTTAACATTTGAATGATAAAATGAATAAATATAGAATTTTTAGTTGGCAGTCTTTTTCTTTTGGTACTTTGAATATGTCATTCCATTGCCTTGTGGACTCCATGCTTTTTAATGAGTAGTTAGCTGTTCATCTTATTGAAGATTCTTGTGCAATAGAAGTTTTCAGGGTTTTTTTTTTTTCCTCTCTCTCTCTGCATTCAGTCTTTGGCTTTTGACAGTTTGACTATGATGTATTTATGTGTGACTCTCTTTGAATTTATCTGAATCGCAGTCTTTTTTAACTTCCAAAAATGTAGATTAGAATTTTCCATTACATTTTTAAAGTTTCTGTTGAAATTCTTCAAATATTTTTTCTGCTATATTCTCTGTTTTCTTTTTCTTGGCCTCTCATTCAACATGCATAAATTAGTATGCTTCATAGTATCCCATGCATCTCTGAGTCTTTGTTCATTTGTCTTTATTTGATTTTCTATCTGTTCTCAGACTGGATAATCATTAACGGATCTATCTTTAAGTTCACTGGTTCATTATTCTGACAGTTGAAATCTGCTGCCAACACTTTCTTGCAAATTTCATTTTCAATAATTGTGCAGCTTATGACCAAGTTTCTATTTAGTACCTTTTTTGGTTATAGTGTCATTCCGCTGAATCTATTTATTACTTTTTTTTAATAATTGCTAACCCTTTATTAATATTTTCAGTTTGGAGAAATCAGTCCTAGACTTTGCTTTATTTATTTGGATGCCATTTCTTTAGTTCTTTAAACATATTTATAATAGGTCATTCAATGTCTTTTTCTAGTAAATCCATCATCTAGTCCTTCTCAGAAACAATTTTAATTGACTATTTTGTCACTTGTATTCATACCATACTTTCTTGTCTCATTGGGCATCAATTTTTAACTGCACATTTTAAATTAATAATATGCCAATACTGTAAATCAAATGCCCCTCCCCTCTTGCTTGTTGTTGCTACTACTTGGTGGTGTTTTTGTTGCTGTTTCCTTTTAGTGCCTTTTTTGGACAAATTTTGTGTAGTCTGTCTTTTTAGTCATGAGTAACTACTAAAGTATTTATTGAGAGGGTTTCGTGTCAGCTAATGGTTGGAGTATTGATTTCCTTAAATCGCTTCAATCAATATGTTTCCCACCCTCTACAAGTCAGCTCTCTACTTGTGTTGGGGATTACTTCAGTCTTTCACTGTTTACACCTCTATTTTAACCTTAACTTTTTAATTGTGAAAGGCTCAACAACAGTCAAGGTGAGAAGTTATGACATTTTCAGGTCTTTTCTGGGTAAGCATACAGACTTTTACATGCACGTACCTTTCTAGAGCCCAAGAAATATGTTAGACCCTTTCACAGTTCCTTATTTTTCTCATATTTAAGGGTTTTGGTGGCTTGCCTCTTATTTGCTTCAAATTATGTCACCACATCAGGAAGTTATGATTTAAACAATTGTCTCTGATTGTTTTCAACAAATGCCCTATGAATAGAACTTCTCACTGCATGAACTCTGAGTTAGGGCAAGTAAAGACCAAGCCTCATAAAAGCAGCTTTTCCCTGAGGAAAAGCCAAAGAGATCAACTAGTAACATTTCCATAATGATAAAGATCCTTAATATCCAAACTCCTTCTTCCCCATCCTATGTATGCTGGATTGCTGATTCTTACAGCTACTACAATTTTGAGTTTGCTCATTTTTAAGTGTATGGAACTAAGGTGAGGGGGATGAGACTACAGTTAGTGAAAATGCCATAAAGCTCACTGTTCTTACCAATATTTATTCACTTATTTTGAATAAATTTTTCTAGCATTTCTATAAGCCTTTACAAATGTCAAGAATAACAACAAAGTATATTTTGACAATTATTTGTCAGTGCTCTAATTTCTTTTAGGGAGGAGTGTGTTTTCAGATATCCCAATTCCACCATTCTGGAAGTGTTTTCAAGTCTTTAACTGCTTTGATACCAGAAATGAAGTTAGATTTATAAAAGGGGACTAATTTTTGGCCTACTCACAAATATCTTTGCTAAATTTTCTGGAAGCAATCATCAAACATTAATAAAAGATAATATCTTCTCTGAGATAATCATATTAGCATATAGTGTTTATCTTCTTGCTCAAAATGTGCATACATGTGGAAAATATTCTTAAAAATATTCACAGTATGTAGTATCCTGCAACTTGAATGATTTTACATAGAAAGAAATGGGCATTCCTCCATGGATATAAATATACTTATATACATTTATCTGCTTAGAAAACTTATTCTTTAATCACTTTCATAATTCCATAGAATGGATCTGTTATTCCCCTTGAGACCAGATATTCAGGTTTATAGCATATTTTTTAAACACTAAATACAAAACAGCAAGTAGATTTACATACTGCTGCCCTCATTCTGATAGATGAAGCTTCATTAGAGAAGAGTTAATGAATCAAATGTGTGTGCCAATTCATTTAACAATAAAAAGATTCTGAATCTTAATTTTTATGCATATGTGCAGATATTAACAGTGAAAGAAATTGTATCTATTTCTAAAATAACTTTTTTCTATATAAAAGTAAGAATATTTTTCTATTCATTTCTTTTTTGAAAATTTGCATTTCTGTTTCTGCCTTCATCTTTCTTCAAATTCTGTGCTTATTTATGATTGAAAGTTTATTTTTCTTACCAATTTGTAGGAGTGCTATAATTATTATGTATTATGTAGTTAATGTCACTACCTCCTTTCCTTTATGATTTCTGAAATTTCAATTCTGGTTTAGACTCTCACCTATTTCACATTTTAAACAAAAGTCTCACACATTTAACTTTTCATATATTTGACACATAATATTCAAATACAATTATACAATATATTTATAATTTATTTTGGTACATGGTTTGTGGTAGCATTGTAGTTTTATTTTCTTTTGGATACCTAGCCAATTCTGCAAACATCATTTATTAAATAATTTATTTTATTTTTATTAAATTTTCTCAGTGAATTATATTATTTTCTTTTTGTTTATTTTTTAAAACAATTTTTATTGATGCATAATAGATGCACATAGTTTTGAAATACATGTAATAATTTAATACATTCATGTAATTGGCAAAGATCAAATCACTATACTTGACATATCCATTACCTGAAATATTTATCTTTTCTTTACGCTAGAAACATAACCAGAATAAATTATTTTGGAATGTATAGTACATTATTGTAAACTATAGTTAGCCCACTGATCTATCTAGTACTAGGTTTTATTTCTCTTGTCAAATCGTATATTTTTACCCATTAATCAATTTCTCCTCATCCGTTCCTTCTCTGAAACAGTCTGCCTTCTATTTTCATGAAATCAATTTTTTTCAGCTCTCACATGTGAGTGAGAACATGTCATATTTATCTTTCTGTGCTTGGCTTATTTTTCTCACCATAATTACCTTCAGTTCCATGCATGTTGCTGAAAATGACAAAATTTCAGTCTTTTTAATGGCACCATAGTATTTTATTGTGTATATACACCACATTTTTTTTGTTTCCTTTTTATTTAGGATACACATGCAGAACGTGAAAGTTTGTTACATAGGTGTACATGTGCCATAGTGGTTTGCTGCACCTATGGACCCATCCTCTAAGTTCCGTCTTCTCACCCTCCACCCTCCAACATGCCCTGGTGTGTGTTGTTCCCCTCTTTGTGTCCATGTGTTCTCAATGTTCAACTCTCACTTATTAGTGAGAATGTGCTGTATTTGGTTTTCTTTCCTGTGTTAATTTGCCAAGGATGATGATGGCTTCAGCTTCATTCAAGTCCCTGCAAAGACATAATCTCATTCCTCTTTATGGTAGCATAGTATTTCATGGTATATATACACATATATATGTGTGTATACACACACACACACACACACACACATTTTCTTATCCAGTCTAGCATTGATGGGCATTTGGGTTGGTCCCTTGTCTTTGCTATTGTAAATAGTGCTGCAATAAACATATGTGTGAATGTGTTTGTATAGTAGGATAATTTATATTCCTTTGGGTATATACTCAGTAATGGGATTGCTGGGTCAAATGGTATTTCTGGTTCTAGATCCTTGAGTTATCACCATACTGTCTTCCACAATGGTTGAACTAATTTACATTCCCACCAACAGTGTAAAAGTGTTCCTATTTCTCCAAAGCCTCGCCAGCATCAATTGTTTCCTGACTTTTTAATAATCGCCATTCTGACTGGTGCCAGATGGTATCTCATTGTGGTTTTGATTTGCATTTTTCTGATGATCAGTAATGTTGAGCTTTTTTTTGTATGTTTTTTGGCCATGTAAATGTCTTTTTTTTTTTTGAGAAGCCTGTGTTCATATCCTTTGCCCACGTTTTGATGGGGCTGTTTGTTATTTTCTTATAAATATGTTTAAGTTCCTTGTAAATTCTGAATATTAGCCCTTTGTCAGATGGGTAGATTGCAAGAATTTTCTCCCATTCTGTAGGTTGTCTATTCACTCTGATGATAATTTTTTTTGTTGTGCAAATTAGTTAGATCCCATTTGTAAACTTTGACTTTTGTTGCAGTTGCTTTTGGCATTTTTGTCATGAAGTATTTGCCCATGTCTGTGTCCTGAATGGTACTGCTTAGGTTTTCTTCTAGGGTTTTTATGGTTTTAGGTTTTACATATAAGGCTTTAATCAATCTGGAATTAATTTTTGTGTAAGGTGTGAGGAAGGGGTCAAGTTGTAGTTTTCTGCATATGTCTAGCAAGCACCCTTTACTGAACAGATGATTCTTTCCCCGTTGCTTGTTCTGGTTAGGTTTGTTGAAGATCAGATGGTTCTAGATTTGTGGTGTTATTTCTGAGGTCTCTGTTCTGTTCCATTGGTCTATATGTCTGTTTGGTACTAGTACCTTGCTGTTTTGGTTACTGTAGCCTTGTAGTATAGTTTGAAGTCAGGTAGCATGATGCCTTCAGCTTTGTTATTTTGCTTAGGATTGTCTCAGCTATACGGAGTCTTCTTTGATTCCATATGAAGTTTAACATAGTTTTTTCTAATTCTTTGAAGAATGTCAATGGTAGTTTGATGGGAATAGGATTTAATTTATGAATTACTTTCGGCAGTATGGCCATTTTCACGATATTAATTATTCATATACATGAGGATAGAATGTTTTTTCCATTTGTTTGTGTTCTCTCTAATTTCCTTCAACAGTGGTTTGTAGTTCTTGAAGAGGTCCTTCATATCCCATGTTAGCTGTATTCCTAGGTATTTTATTATCTTTGTAACGATTGTGAATGGGAATTCATTCATGCTTTGGCTCTGTGCTTGCCTATTGTTGGTGTAAAAGAATGCTTGTGACTTTTGCACATTGATTTGGTGTCCTGAGACTTTGGTCAAGTTTCTTATGAGTTCAGTAAGTTTTTGGGCTGAGACGATGGGGTTTTCTAAATATAAAATCATGTTGTCTGCAAACAGGACAACTTGACTTCCTCTCTTTCTATTTGAATACTCTTTATTTCTTTGTCTCGCCTGATTTCCCTGGCCAGAACTTCCAATACTATGTTCAATAGGAGTGGTCAGAAAGGGCATCCTTGCTTTGCACTGATTTTCAAAGGGAATGCTTCCAGGCTTTGCCCATTCAGTATATTGGCTGTGAGTTTGTCGTAAATAGCTCTTATTATTTTGAGATATGTTGCATCAATACCTAGTTTATTGAGAGTTTTAACATGCAGAGATGTTGAATTTTATCAGAGGCCTTTTCTAAATCTATTGAGATAATCATGGTTTTAGTCATTGGTTCTGTTTAATGTGATGGATTGTGTTTATTGATTTTTGTATGTTGAACCAGCTCTGCATCCCAAGGGTGAAGCTAACTTGGTTGTGGTGGATAGACTGTTTGATGTGATGCTGGATTCAGTTGCCAGATTTCATTGAGGATTTTTGCATCAATGTTCATCAGGGATGTTGGCCTGAAGTTTTCTTTTTTTGTTGTGTCTCTTCCAGGTTTTGGAATCAGGATGATGCTGGCTTCATAAAATGAGTTAGGGAGGAGTCCCTCCTTTTTAATTGTTTGGAATAGTTTCAGAAGGAATGATACTAGGTCCTCTCTGTGTTTCTGGTAGAATTCAGCTGTAAATCTGTCTGGTCCTGGGCTTTTTTTTTTTTTTTTTTTTTTTTTTTTTTGGGGTTGGTAGGCTATTCATGACTGCCTCAGTTTCAGAGCTTGTTATTGGTTTATTCAGGGATCTGACTTCTTCCTAGTTTAGTCTGGGTAGGGTGAATGCATCCAGGAATTTATTCATTTCTTCTAGATTATTTGCATTATAGGTGTTTATAATATTCTCTGTTGGTATCTGCATTTCTATGAGATCAGTGGTGATCCCCTTTATTATTTTTTATTATGTCTATTTGATTCTTCTGTCTCTTCTTCTTTATTAGTCTAGCAAGCAGTCTATTTTGTTAATTTTCTCAAAAAACCTGCTCCTAGACTCATTGATTTTTTGAAGAGTTTTTCATATTTCTATCTCCTTCGGTTCTTCTCTGATCTTAGTTATTCCTTGTCTTCTGCTAGCTTTTGGATTAGTTTGCTCTTGCCTCTCTAGCTTTTTGAATTGTGATGTTAGGGTGTCAATTTGAGATCTTTCTAACTTTCTGATGTGGACATTTAGTGCTATAAATTTTTCTCTTAACAGTACTTTAACTGTATCTCAGAGATTCTGGTACATTGTCTCTTTGTTCTCATTGGTTTCAAGGAACTTCTTGATTTCTACCTTTATTTCATTATTTACCCAGGAGTCATACAGGAGCAGGATGTTCAATTTCCATGAAATATTGTGGTTTTGAGTGAGTTTCTTAATCCTTAGCTCTAATTTCATTTCACTGTGGTCTGAGAGACTGTTTGTTATGATTTCAGTTATTTTGCATTTGCCGAGGAGTGTTTTACTTAAAATTATGTGATCAATTTTAGAATAAGTGCCATGTGGCACTGAGAAGAATGTATATTCTGTTGATTTTGGGTGGAGAGTTCTGTACATATCTACTAGGTCTACTTGATCCAGAGCTGAGTTTAAATCCTAAATTTCCTTCTTAATTTTCTGCCTGTTGATCTGTCTAATACTGATATTGGAGTGTTAAGTCTCCCACTAGTATTGTGGGAGGCTAGTCTCTTTATAGGTCTCTAATAACTTGTTTTATGAATCTGGGTGTTCTTGTATTGGCTGCATACATATTTAGAATAGTTAGGTCTTCTTGTTAAATTGTTCCTTTTACCATTATATAATACCCTACTTTGTATTTTTTTATTTTTGTTTGTTTAAAGTGTTTTGTCAGAGACTAGGATTGCAACTCCTGCTTTTTTTTTTTCTTTCCATTTGCTTGGTAAATTTTCCTTTATCCCTTTATTTTGAACCTGTGTATGTCCTTGCATGTAGGGTGGGTCTCCTGAATATAGCACACCAATGGGTCTTGACTCATTATCCAATTTGCCATTCTGTGTCTTTTAATTTTTGGCGTTTAGCCCATTTACATTTCAGGTTAGTGTTGTTATGTGTGAATTTGATCCTGTCATCATGCTGCTATTTGGTTATTTTGCACACCATTTGATGCAGTTTATTCATTGTGACATTCGTTTTTATATTTTGGGGTGTTTCTGCAATGGCTGGTACCCGTTTTTCCTTTCTATATTTAATGTTTCTTTCCAGAGTTCCTGGAGGGCAGGCCTGCTGGTAACAAAATCCCACAGGATTTGCTTGTCTGGAAAGGATTTTATTTCTCCTTCACTTATGAAGCTTAGTTTCACTGGATATGAAATTCTGGGTTGAAAATTATTTTCTTAAAGAATGTTGAATGTTGGCCCCCAGTCTCTTCTAGCTTGCAGAGTTTCTGCTGATAGGTTTGCTGTTAGTCTGATGCGCTTCCCTTTGTAGGTCACCTAGGCTTTCTCTCTGGCTATGCTTAACAGTTTTTCCTTCATTTTAACCTCAGAGAATCTGATGATTATGGTCTTGGTGTTGATCTTCTCATAGAATATGTTAGTGGTGTTCTGTGTAATTCTTGAATTTGCATGTTGGCGTATCTTGCTAGGTTGGGGAAGTTCTCCTGGATAATATCCTGAAGTATGTTTTCCAGCTTGTTTCTATTCTTCCTTCTCCTTCTGGTACTCCAATCAATCATAGGTTCAGTCTTTTCACATAGTACCATATTTCATGGAAGCTTTGTTCATTCCTTTTCATTGTTTTTTCTCTATTCTTGTCTGCGTGTCTTATTTCAGTAAGGTGATCCTCAAACTTTTATACCCTTTATTCTGCTTGGTCAATTTGTCTGTTGATACTTGTGTATGCTTCATGAAGTTCTTGTGCTGTGTTTTTCATCTCCATCAAGTTGTTTATGTTAGTTTCTAAACTCGTTATTCTAGTTAGCAATTCCTCTTCTTTTATCAAGGTTCTTAGCTTCTTTGCATTGTGTTAGAACAAGCTCCTTTAGCTCATCATAGTTTTTTACTACCCATCTTCTGAAGCTTACTTCTGTCAGTTTGTCCATCTCTTCCTTTGTCCAGCTTGATGGAGAGATGTTGTGATCATTTGGAGGAGAGAGACACTCTTACCTTTTGGGTTTTCCGCATTTATTCATTAATTAATTCTTTCTCATTTTTGTGAATTTGTCTAGTTTCAGTGTCTTTGAGGCTGCTGATCCTTGGATGGGGTTTTTGTAGGGGACGTTTGTTGTCGTTGCTGTTGTTATTGTTTTTGATGCTCACGTTGTTGCATTCTGCTTATTTGTTGTTCTTTCAGTAGTCAGGTCCCTCTTCTGCAGGGCTGCTGCAGTTTGCTGGGGGTTCATTTCAGGCCCCATTCATCTGATTTGCTCCATTGCTGGGAGATGTCACTCAAGGAGGCTGGTGAACAACAAAAATGGGTGCCTGCTCTCTCTTTTGGGACCTCTGACCTTGAAGGGCACAAACCTGATGCCAGTAGGGTCACTCCTGAATAGGGTGTCTGGCAACCCCTGGTGGAGGGTCTCACCCAGTTGGGTAGGATGGGGAGCAGGACCCGTTTAACAAAGCACTTTGTCCCATGGTGGAGAGGTTGTGCTTTGCTGGGGGGAACCCACTCTTCTGGGCTGCTTGGATTCCTCAGAACTACCAGGAGGCGAGGCTACGTCTGCTGGTTTGTAGAGACTGCAGCCATTTCTCCCCCTAGGAGCTCAGGCCCAGGGAGATCCAAAATCTGTCCCTGAACCTCTGGCTGTAGTTACTGGAAGTCCTACAAGGAAGCCCAGCCCAGTGAGGAAGGATGGGTCTGGGTTAAGCCTGAAGAGGCACTGTGGTTGCAGACTGCCACAGCCTGTGTGTTGGGCTGTGGGAACAAGTCTTGGGACCAAACCATCCAGCCTCCCTGGCTCCAGAAGGGGAAGAGTACAGCCTAGAGCTATAGGAATGGATGCCACCCTTCCACAGCCCAAGTGCTTACTGTGTTAAGCAGTTGCAAGTCCCATTGCTGGCTGCTGCCCCTTCCCCAAGGAGCTCAAACAGCCTAGACAGCAGGCAGATGCGGTTGGTGCTGGTCACCCCTCTCCCCAGGAGGTCATTAGGGTTAAGCAGATTCCAGCTGAGAGGCTGTAAGAATCTGCGATTTTAGGAGTTGGGAAGCTAGGCCCCGGTGGCCTGGGTTCACGAGTGGGATCTTCCATCCATAGGTTGCACAGTTCCCTGAAAAAAGCAGATTCCTTGGCCGGGTAGCATGCTCACTCACCACCTCCCTTGGCTTGGGGGAGGAGTTCCCCTTCTCCATGTGGCACTCAGATGGGCCACCATACCACCCTGCTCTTCCTTTTTTCCGTGAGTCACGCCAGACTTGTAGTCAATTTTGATGAGAGAACCTGGATACCTTTGCTGTCAGTGATGTATTCACATGCTTATTATGGTTTTTTTTGATGGAAGCCTCGGAACGCCAGTGCTTCTAGTTGGCCATCTAGGCCCCACCCCTCAATTATTCCTTTCTATAAATTAAGTTCTACTATCCCTTTGTGTTTATTTATGAAATTTTTACTTGTTTCTTAGGGCTTATTTGTCCAATTCTAGGTAAATATACGATTATTTTAATGTTTTAAAGTCAAGAAAAAGTGTTTCTCGTCTTTTTTCTCAGCATTTTTTTGGTACTTAGATATCTGTTCTATTATATCACACCAAAGTTGTTTGTTAGGTTTTTGTAAAATCAAGATTTTGTTTGAAATTGAATTGTATTTGTATATTAATTTGGGAAAATAATTCATTTATAAATATACAGTACCTTAGGCGTGAGCACAGGATAATCTCTATGTGCTTGTGGTTCTTTTATGTAATTTTCAGTAAATTTTATACTTTAAAATAAATTATGTCCTTCAACTGTTTTATTTATTGTATCTTTCTTCTTTTGAGAAGGGGAAAACGATTATACAAAAATTGCTCCAATGTATATAACTTACATGATTTTTTAGGATTTTTAAAGGATTTTTTAGGATTTAGGATTTTTTTGTAACTCTAGTAATTTCTAGGGTTGTCCAAATTGTATCATCATAATATCTGTAAATAGAGTTTACCTTTATATTTCTTATAGAAAATTAATATTTATTACTTAATTTATATATCCTATTGCATTAGTTAAATTACTAAAACTCTTCTGAATAATAATTGGGAATGGGAAGTGCTGATTTCTATTTTACTTTTTAAAATTTATTAATTAGTTATGTATTTGTATGTTATATGTCAAATTATCCTTGTGCTTTAGGAATAAAGTTAATTTGGTCATGGTGTTTTATTCTTCTGATACATTACTGGATTCACTTTGGTAGTATTTTACTTTGAATTTTGTATCCATGTACACAAGTAATATGTATATCGTTTTTATTGTATTATGTTTATTAACTTTAGCTATTAACAAGTTTTGTTGTTATTACTGTAGCTAATACGTTTTGTTGTTACTTTGTTTTGTTTTAGGTTTCATAAAATAAGTTTTAGAACATTGTACATTATTCAGTTGTTTAATATTATTTTTATAAAATAGGTATAATCTCTTATGTTAAGGTCAGTAGAACATATCTGGAAAGCCATATGGGCCTTAGGACATTTTCTAATGGCAGATTATGTTTCCCATATTTTCTATGACTATTGGACTCCTCAGGTTCTCTATCTTTTGGTATTTAATTGGAGAACATTATATTCTCTTGAAAATCATCCTCTTTCTCTAAATTTTTTTATTTTCATTATTAATTTACCCATATTTTAAAACATTTTTGTAAATACCTCCTCTGTGTACATACTTACATCTCATTTGTTAGACAGAATGTACATTTTTACTTCTCTCATTTAAAAAATAATTATCCTTTCTACTAGTTTACCTGTTTGAATTTTTTTTTTCCAAACAGCCTTCTTTTAGTATTATTTGTTTTTATGCTATACTTTTGGGCTTTTTGCTTCATTAATGACAATTTTTTACTTCTTTAATTCTCCATCCTGTTATTTTGGTTGATTTTGATGCTTCCTGTATCTCAGAGGTTTTGCAGTTAAACTTGATTGTTAATGTAATTAGGATCCAGAAGCAATTAGTTGTCACTAATGTCTTATCTGTAACATTGCTTAAACATGACTTTGTGGAACTCTTGTGGAGACAGTAACTTTTTCTTGAATGCTTGAATCAGCTTTGAACTAATGCAATCAATTTACCTGTAATCCAGAGGCTGCAAGAAGATAGGTCCCATGGTAAATGAATGCAATTCTTATATCTGGATTCATAAAAATCGTCTGCTAAATACTTAAGATATTACATTATATTAGCTTACAATAAGTACTCTGCTTTTTCATATTGCCTCACACTAATTATTAAGCTTCAGTTGCAAATGTATTTTAAATCTTAAGAGCAATCCAAATGGCAGTTTTATTGTTTACTGTGGTCATTGCTGACTATAGTGAATTGTTTGCTGACTCAGCTTAAATTTAGAAAATGTGCACATATTTTGGATTTCTTCCCAGAAAGGAATGTGGCTTCAGGTCATATAAATGCATAACAAATCCCCTTGGATTTAGAAATTTGTGGAATTTCCTTTGGCATTGCAGATTAGCAGTTAATCTTTCTTTCTTAGCTAGGTTTAAACCCTGGAGCAATTTGTAGACTGCTTAGAAGTAATAGTTTTATCTGGACACTGATTGGTTTGCTGGAAAGAAAGAAATGAAGTCCACACAAAGAATATTTGTCTGGAACCATGGAGAGTAATATGTATTAACTTTAAAAACCAAAAAAAAAGAAAAAAGAAAAAAAAAGAAAAATGTCCATATATCTGGTATTCAAATGGAATCAATAAGCCATTAATATACACAGAAAGGATTTCAGAGAAAATGGTTTTGGTAGCAGATTCCTGTCCTTGGCATCTGTGATGGAGGGTGGATGACTTGTGGGTCAACTGTACTGCAGTAGAAACAACATTGGGTTTCGAGTTAGTACATGTAGTTTCAAATCCAGGGTCTGCTAGTCACTATTTCCGTGAACTTAATAGTCACTTTCATTAGGAAACTTCATTTTCACATGCATAAAAAGTTTTGCAAATATCAGTACTTTGTATAAGAGGCCAATCCAATGACAGTCGTGGTTTTGCAGGGAAGATGAACAGGCCTGTACAGTGATGGGACAGAGTGCTATAGTAACAAGGGCTTTGGAAGAGGATCCCGGCAAATCTTAAAGAAGTGGGACAGAATTGGTCCCTAGATGGGGAAAACCAAGGGTGGTGTATTAATAACAGATGAACATAAGGAAAATAATTAAATTACTTTTACTTAGGAAAAGAAAATCCTCACCACATTGTCAGAATCACACACAGACTGCTGTGATGACTGGTCACCAGTCAGATCACCAGGAGGCTCTCTTACTAAACACTGGGGATATTTGCAAGTTTTAGTCAAGAACGCCTGGCATCAGAGTAGAGATTCTTGTCCCTTACAATGTTCCTTTCTAGAGCTTGAGGATTTAGTTCTAATACCTGTTATTGTGGGATTGCTAATTATAGGCAAATGACTCACTTCTTCAAGTTCTAGTTTCTGCATGTTTACAAAGGTAGTGATGATGCCTTCTTGTTAGTCAGAGTGAGAATGGTAGGATATAATGGGTGCTTACATTTGCTAACCTGGTCCCTTGCCTACGATTAATTAATGATTGATGCATGTGAATTACCTTTCCTGCTGACTACTTGCTATGTTTCATTAGGCATTCATTCAATTAATAGTCATTGATTCTGACTGTATGCTAGAGACAGTACTCAGTGTTACACCTGAAGCAAGATTCCTAGTCCCAGCATAATGGAGCTTGCGAATGAAAGAGGGAAGTAGACATTAAATAAGCCATGCTAGTAAACATAAATATAAATCGTACGATGGAATTTGAAGGACTGATAGAAAGTACTTTGGCCTGGTTAAGGATGTATTCATGGAGAAATGGCAATTAACTGGGACCTCCAATGTCAATAAGAGTTAATAAGGCAAAGGATGGGTTTAGTGAGAAGGATGTCCACATGGAAGCATAACATGGGCAAAGTACTAGCTTCAAGAAGGATTATGGTACATTTGAACAATTAAGGAAAGAGCAAGGTGGCTGGAGTTCAGAGAGGAATTGGAGATGGTGCAGTGTGGTCTCCATGCTCTTCTGCCTCTGCTTTAATTTTAAGACTCAGTGTTACCTATGGAAAGAAAAATAGAGCCTACACATTATCAAATTCTTCAGCCAGAAATCATACCAGAAATGAAAAATAAAGCCTGCAGGTGAGGACTATTGAGCACCAAAGATCTTTCCATGTGGATTTTTTTTAATGAAATAAGATACATCTAAGAGGCAGGTGCATAGAAGTCACTTGGAAGTGACATCTAACAGGCCTGTTCTGCCAGCTGGTTTTTTTTCTAGGCTGAAACTGAAGTTTATATAATTGAGCTCAGTGTGTGTCTTTTCTTAGATGGAGACAAGTCACTAGAATAATAAATCACCAGAGGAACTTTCAGTAGGTAGTACTGGAATGTCTTTGACTTTTACATACCTCCCTGGCATTTAGATTTGAATCTGATACTCACAGAAGAAAGGGTTATAGATCACAATGTGACTTTTCTACAGCGTATTTGTAGACCTTAGAGGAGGAATAAAGAATGCGAGAGGGAGAGAAAAAGCCCTGTACAACTTCTGTGATGTTAGGATTCAGGGAATGCTCTTGGGTTTTTCCTTCCTTGTGATATCCCACTTGACACATCACTATTACAAGTGATAAGTAGCCTAGGACAAAACCACCAGCTTGGGTATTTGGGTGGTCACTCATGTAATAAATATTTATTGGACACCTAATATTGTTCTAGATGATAAAAAAGATAATTATGTTTGGGTGCTAGATGTGGACAATTACAATAATATGGATTAACTTTTTTGAGAACATATAGTGTCAGGCACTTTGATAAGTGATTTTGACCAAATATCTTTTACAACCATTTTTTTCATATGGGAAAACCAAGATTTCAAGAACTCTAGTAACTTAATCAAGTACCCACAGTTAATAGGTGGCAAACCTAGGATTAAATCCAGTTTCCTCTTCTGTATAGATCATCTTCCTAATCACTGTTGTATATTATTCCAACAAAATATGTTCATCAAAGTGTGTGCAAAATGCCAAGGGAGCATCTAGGAAGAATTATGTGATTCTGACTGAAAGACCTAAGGAAAGTTTTACAGAAGAGGCAACATCTGTGCTCTAGCTCAATATTCTTTATCTGGGCCAGTTGTCTTCAAACCCTGGAAACTCACTATGATGTGATAAACACAGTGCTTTCATTATGAAGAAATGTAAGATGTGAATTGGTCACCTATTGGGATAATAGGGACCACATCCATTATCATAAATACTGGGAAATAAAAGGAAAGCAATAATCTGTGCTTTTCTATATCAAAGTAATAAATCTGTATCCCAGCTAATAAATGAAAGAAGAAATGAAAGACTATTGAAATTTGGCAGTCCTCCTCCAGCAATAAATTAACTTGTTCATTCTCTCAAAAAATTATTCTTTTTTGTTCGTTTGTTTTTGTTTTTGAGATGGAGTCTTGCTCTATCTCCCAGATGATATGAGATCAGCTCACTGCAACCTCCGCACTGTGGGATCAAGTGATTCTCCTGCCTCAGCTTCCAGAGTAGTGGGGATTACAGGCATGTGCCACTAAATCCAGCTAATTTTTGTATGTTTAGTAGAGACAAGGTTGGCCAGGTTAGTCTTGAACTCCTGGCATCAGGTTATCTGCCCACCTTGGCCTCCCAAAGTGCTGGGATAACAAGCATTAGCAACCATGCCCAGCCCCCAAAATTATTCTGATGTGACTAAAGAAATTTGGATAATTCATGAGCTGCATTCTATATACAGAATGAGACAAACAATTGATAAATAAATAACTAATATATAATTTTGCTTGTGATTAGTGCTACAATGAGGATTCACTGATAGAAAATACTAAGGTGGAGGGGACAAAATGAGGGGAAGGCCCTCTTGGTTAGAGGGTGCTAGACAGGACCAATGAAAAGGCATCAGCCATGTAGAGCTGCTAGAAGTTTCCAAGGCAGACAAAAAGACAGGTGTCAACACTCCAATGCACATTCAGGACATATGAACAGAAAAGTTTTTATTGAAACTATAGTATGAGAAGCATATAAAAAACAGTTGAAAGATTGCCTCTATTTTCAGGTTTCTTGGCTTAATTTTCCCTTCCAAATGTTTACAATAAAGAGTGCTACAGGTCAAATCCCTGATTGATGTTATTATCAGATTCTGTGTAAAATTACTTAATACAGAACCTACAAAGATGGATTTGCATAAGCAGTGATCTGAATGCATGTAACATATGAAAGAATAAATGCTATACAGGGTGATTAAATATTTAAGGGGAATGAAGGGTTAATTTAGTTTCAAAAGCCATGCTACAGAGAGAGTTGAGAGGCTAATTAATATCCTTTATCTAACTCCAATGTACAAAGCATTTGGAAGGTCTAAGTTTCTTATTTTCTTAAGCAAATTCTTTATAGAGGCTGTCCCCAAGACAGTTTTTTGTTTGTTTGTTTTTTGGTACCCTATGACCTCCCCCAGAATTACATAGTTAAATCCCATTATTAGAACTGCTTTGGCAGATGACTCCCAAACTCTATGTATCCCTTCTAGATACACACCAGGGTGGTCGACCCAAGTACCCAAAATGACATAAACATTTGAAGGAGACAGTAGGAAATTGGAGTATTGTGGATGTGCATTCCTCACCTAAAGACCTTTGCAATGATCTATTTTACTCATCTATTTTTTATTGTGCTGAACAAATAGGACATAGCTTTTGACAGCAGAATGTTAGCATGTCACTTCTATACTAGGTTCATCTAGAGAAGAATATAGTAAGCATGCCTTCTTAGAGACTCTCTGTGTCTAAAATAAAATTTTCTCATTAAATCCCTTTCTCCTGCTCTCTCCCCTGGCTTGTTGGTTGGTATAGTTATCTAAATACTTTCTCCTGCTAAAAACATGGGAAATAATTTGGATTTTTCTCTCCTCTCCACCTGTCATACTGCTCAATCACCAAGACTCACTGATTCTATACCTAAACAGGTACCTGAGAGCCAGGTCCTTTTCTCCTCTCTGTTGTAGTCCAGTAAAATCACTCCTGAACTTGTGTAACTCTGTTTTACTGATTTGAGTCTTTGTATATCATCCTCCAGAAGTCCACCAGCCTGAATTTATTAAAAGTCTCATTACAGGGAGGGGAACATCACACACTGGGGCCTGTTGGGGGGTGGGAGGGCTAGAGAAGGGATAACAGGGAGTAGGGGGATTGGAGAGGGATAACATTAGGAAAAATACCTAATGTAGGTAATGGGAGGATGGATGCAGCAAACCACCATGGCGTGTGTATACCCATGTAACAATCCTACATGATCTGCACATGTACCCCAGAACTGAAAGTATAATAAAAAATAAAATAAAAACATCAAAAAAGAAAAGTCTCATTTCATTATGCTGGGTAAAGGCTTCCATTGAATACAGAACCAGTTCATTTCTAGCTTTACGTTCAAGATACTTGCTCTCTGGCCTCAACGAACCTAACTGTAATGTACTTCTTTGGCCATCAACACTAAGATACTTAAGTGGGGATTAATATCCTTGCTCAGATTATCGGCATTCTAAGATCACACCCTCACCTGTGATACCAAGCCCTTTCACTCACTATGAAGACCGCCATTTTCCTCATCTATCTCCCACTTATTTGTTCATGACCCAGCTTAATGTCAGGGCATCTAAAGAAACGTCCTTCACATCCCAGGCTGATAAGGTCACTTACTTCCCTGTACTGTGAATGTTCTTATCTGCTTCGGCATCTTTCTCACAGGGCTATGCACTTCATTCCCCAAGGGAAGAAACTATGGATTTTAAACTCGCACAGTACTGGCACAAAGTAGGTGTTTAATAATTATGTAAAGGAATATAAATCATTCTGTTATACAGATACATACACATATGTGTTCATTGCAGTGCTGTTCGCAATAGCAAAGACAATAGGATCAACACAAATGCTCATCAGTAATAGACTGGATAAACAAAATGTGGTATATATACACCACGGAATACTAAGCAGCCATAAAAAGGAATGAGCTCATGTCTTTTGCAGGGACATGGATGGAGCTGGAAGTCATTATCCTCAGAAAACTGATGCAGAAACAGAAAACCAAACACCACATGTTCTCACTTATAAGTGGGAGCTGAACAATGAGAACACATGGACACATTGCAGAGAACAACACAGACTGAGGCCTTTCAGGGAGTGGGAGTGTGGTGGGGAGAGAACCAGGAAGAATAGCTAATAGATGCTTGGCTGAATTCCTGGTTGATGGGTTGATCTTTGCAGCAAACCGCCATGGCACATATTTATCTATGTAACAAACGTGCACATCCTGCACATGTACCCAGGAACTTAAAAGTGGAAGAAAAAAATAATTCAAAACTGCTTCCTGCAATGTCCCCTGCCCCCATTCCTGCAAATCTGGTGAAATTTTGGCTCTGAATTGGAAATTGTATTTTTCAAAGAAGGCAGATTTCTTGTTCCTCAGGAATCTCCCAAAAATGGTAGATGCTATGTCATTAGACAGACCCCCCTCCGACGGCAGCCCCAGAATACCAGAAGAATGGATTAAGAGGACACAGTGATTAAGAGTTTTCTAATATGAGGAGAAGAAAAACAGGAATCCGAAACAAAACTTGGTTACTGGGGCTGTTGCTGCTACTTTGCAAACTGTGCAAGAAAACAACAGTATCTCAAACGGCACTCTCTAGGAATGGAGACAGTGGGCATAAATGAATGCTTCTCCCAAATTATGACAAATTAACTTTTTTCTTTCTGAGACAGTTCTTCTATTTGAATTTAAGTTTATAGGCCATAGACTGCAGGCAGCCAGCAGTCAGGGAGGCCAGGCACAGTGACCTGACCCATGCCTATAGTTCCAGCACTTTGGGAGGCTGAGGCAGGAGGATCTCTTGAGTCCAGGAGTTTCAGACCAGCCTTGATAACATAGTGAGACCCCATTTCTAAAAAAAAGTATTAACAAATAAGAAAAAAAATAATTGAATGAATGAGTTGATGAATTAATCAGTAGAGAGATGTTCTCCAAAAGTTTCACTGGCATTTTAAATGTTGTTTTTCTAAGTCAGTGTGCTTCATGATTTTATATGTATTTATTCTTCCTACCTACTCCTTCCACCCCCAGATGCACACACACCTACCTGTGCTTTCAGCTCTTTGACATTAGGGAATTTGCCTCATTTTTGTATTCTATGTAACAAGTATCAGACTTGCATTCTTCTCTAAGTAGTTTTTGGGTTGAAAATTGCAAAACTGTTACTAAACTTTGGAGGTGGTCAGAAACTGTATATGTCAGAAGAGCTTAAGGCTCCTCTGCATGTGGTGTTCTAGTGGATGGAGAATTATTCAATGGATATACAAAATCTCCAGAGCCTTCTGCTGTGTAAAATATAAATAGCTGCTCTTGACGTTCACACTCATTTCTACCCACCTTCACCTCGTGCAAGACTTATCCTGTAGAGATCTCCTTTCACTAGATACAGTTCTGTTATGCTTTTTAAGTGTTGAGTGATGACAAAATAGGATTTATTTGAGGGTAAATGAGGATAATGCTGAGAACATTCATTTTAGTCTTAAATAGAGGAAGCATTCAAAGATTATCTAGTTTCCCCAAGAAGTGTGCATCCCTAAGAAATACAATGCTGCAGACTATTTTCAGTCAGTGCTGGGGGTATATCCTTAGCCATTAGAATCATAATCTACTATTAGAAACAGGTGTTAAATTTGACTAGGAAAATGTATATTGTGCTACATATGCGATTTTTCTGGAGAGAGATACAGCATTAGTATTTTCCAAGTCTTTGCCTGTGGGAGCCCCCACCCATTGTGCAGCGTCTAGAAAAATTGGGATTTAACAAGGATGAAAACACTAGGGAAAAGAAATCATGTTTACACTGGGTTATAAGATATGGATTTAAAAATGTGCATTTTAAAAATTTTGCATATGAAGTTTTTTGCATGCATTTACAGAGTGTTTTCTGTGAACCAGAAACTGAGCATGTGGTGACTAGTTAGGCTTGGTCTCTGCCTTTGAAGGGCTCCTCTCTTACTAATATACTTTTGTGTCTGTAACAGATTTAATTTTAAGGAACATAAACATAGGGATATCAAGTTTGTGTTCACAACATCTAAATCTTAATTCTCTCCCACAAATGACTGCTGCTTTTCTCAGCTACCCTGGATTAGAATTCTCTTACCTCCATATGATGAAGGAGATTTCTTTCTGGATCTTGTGATTGATAATGTTTTTATAAAAAGTTTTGTTCAACTTGTATTGCATTTAATTACTGATTTGGTGAATTTATGTACATGTTTATATATTTATGCATATATAATTGTCTATAATTCAGCAATTATGTGTGTATATATATTTATTTATTTGTATAACATTGAGTATCCAATGTATCTCCTCAACGTAACCAAAGACTTGATTAAACTCCAGTGCCTGCTCTGAAAGTTAACTGTCAAGCCTTAGCTCTGCAATTTCTCAGGAGTAACATAACTCCTTCTCTGTCATTCAGTGCCTAATGACCTTTTACACTGAATGAATAGAGGAAATAGCTGGCAAACGAGAAGCACTGGAATGAAAGCAGCAACCCTTGGGCCCTTTATTCTGTTTCTCAAGCACAGTCTCTTTCTGTGAGCCTAGGCAGGTCTGAAAGAGACGGAGCTATCTGAACCATGTGGGGCCATTTGGAGCAAGGCTTCCAGATGATGCAGTGAGCTAAGATGAGGCAGCAGCCAACTTTCCTGGTAGTAGAGGTCATTTTCTCAGAGTAGATGCACGTTAAACCGGGGTCCAACAATGGAAGAATGTCTAGTGGACATTTTGCAAAACGTAAAATCAACTGACAGATATCGGGAAGAGCCTGTGAGACTGGAGAAGAAAGGCCTGATTTTTTGTCATCTTTGCACCCATGCACTGGCAAGAGGCCCAGCCTGAATGAAAGAAATAACTAATTTTTCAGGATGAAATCATGTTTGCCTTTACCTCAGCTTGTGGCTGGTCTGGCTTCCCAGATTGCTGTAGGTACTGAGGAAGAAAAGGAAGGAATTCATAATCACAAGCAATAACAAAGAATGAATAATTTGAAGTCTGTGATGAGTCAATCTGTGTATGCATTCCTGCATTCCTGCATTTGTTTCTACTAAGATGAACTTAAGAGCCCCCAAGAGATACATATCCAGGGACTCACATCTTCAGCACATCAAGACCTCCTCACATGGGTCCACATCAAGAATATGTCTGGTCCCAGGCTCTCATTCTCTACTCGACATCTTTCAGGGTAGAAACAGCTCCACTTACTCCAGTCATTCGTTTATTCATATACATTTTTTGAGCAACCTGTCTGTATCAAGGACAGTGTAAAGGGTGAAGATCAAAACGATAACTAATTCAGGATTGTAAGAACTCACAGTCTGATGGGAGAGAGACAACAGAAGACTATGGATGGCATGATACACCCTTCTCTCCATAAAGAGGCACTAGACGTGGGTTTGGAAAGCAGCTCTTTAAAAGTGGTTTCTGTTGATTTTGTTTGTTTCTTTTTGTTTATAAGCAGTAGTTCTGCAAGAGGATGCACAACAGAGTGGAGTAGTCTATAGAAAAATAAGTTTGAGATATGCTTTTATTTTTATATATCAGTTTCAACATTTCCCTCTCTAGTGAATTTTTATCAAATGGATTAGCACATTACAAGTTCTCATAAATCCTTCAGTAAAGAAACCTACTTGTTTTGTTTAACTTAGGATTTAATTACTCCAATGGGCTTCTCTTTGGGGAATGCTGGTTTATATCTTCTAGACAGCTTCCCTGAGCTATTGTGGGTGCCTGTAGGCCTGGTAAACACGGACAAGACTTGCAATAGAACCCATAACATCAGAGCACTTGAGAATGGAACAAACCTTTCATGTCATTCTGGCTAATCTCCTAACAAGTAAACCAGTTAAAGACCCTGCAGACTGGCCTTAGCACCTGATTACCTAGCTTCTCCTAGATGGGAAACTCCTGCTTTATATAATACACCAAAATCTACAACTTTTGACTTCTCTTGTTGATGTTGTGTTCTGAAGAAATCTGCCTGCACCCTCTTCTGGAGCAGATTTGAAAGCATCCCTCAAATCTCTTGTTGCCAACGTTTCTCAGAAATTTGACTCATCAAACCCAAAGCCACCCTTTAGTCAAACTGTTCTCACCCTCTGCTTAGGTGGATTTTTTAAAAAGACACTTCAAATGCATTTATTGATTGTATAATTAGTGTGGATTTAACTTGATCAACACAAAATCATTTATCGGGTTCAACATTGACATTTTTATTTTGGTAAATCTTATTGAATCCAACAAAAATCGCCATGTAATGATAGTCTAATAAAATACTCAACAGGTGCCCTGCCACAACTGAAAGGTTTGTTTTCCATAGTCATTCTCTATTAGTGAGTGTTCCTCTCTGTCAAAATGTATTCCCTAGTGTTTAACTCAACATCACTTAATCACTAAATTGGTAACTCAGGTATTTTTCTGAATTAAAAGCCTTATCATCTATGTTAACTGCATGTCTACTGAAGAGCTATTTCTTCCTGGAACAAAAAAAGAATAGCAGTATAATAGTAAGCAATTCTATACCTCTGTAGTACCTATGTGCACCAGACAGTGATCTAAGTGCTTTAAACAATTTAACTTATATGCATCTCAAGACAACTCTAGAGGAAGATGAAATTATTATTCCTATTTCATAATTAGAAACTGAAATGCATAGAACTTAAATAACTCATCTGGGTAGCTCTAATAGCATATCTGGTTGGAGCTTGAATTTGAACCCAAACAGTCTTGCTTCAGAGTCCACGCTCATAAGGATTATATTATATGACTTGTCTCAGTTGAATTGGTACAGATTTGATCCTACAAGGCCTCCAGTACACTTGATTTGGGTGTCAAATATTTAAAGAATTGAAGAATCACCTGTGAACATGATGAGT
This sequence comes from Cacajao melanocephalus, assembly GCA_963573385.1. Classification (NCBI taxonomy): domain Eukaryota; kingdom Metazoa; phylum Chordata; class Mammalia; order Primates; family Pitheciidae; genus Cacajao; species Cacajao melanocephalus. The sequence goes on along the minus strand of CAUYLG010068483.1, from coordinate 10,549 downwards.
CAGGAGAATTCATATAAGTAAATATTAACGTTAGAAAATTTATCTGATAAATGAAAACAATTTAGCAAAACCCAAGAGTGATGGTGTGGGGAGCTGGGGTGTTTGTTTCCCATTTCACGAAACAATGCAGCCAACCTTCCATTTGTCTCAATAAGTAGTTTATTTTACTTCTCAGAGGAATACCAGCAAATGTAAATAAGATCAATAACGGCGACTGCAAAATCTTAACAGGGAATGTATATCAGTTTTCCTCTGTGTGCCTCAGCTTGTCTATTTTATTTCAAGATACTGCATACATTATTTCTCATTTGGATGTCTGTGCTGTGCTGGGCTTCAGCAATATACACATCAAACATTTTGAAAGTCTGCCCCAAGAGGCAAAAAGACCACCTGAATTGGACTTTGCCTCACAGAGTGATAATAATATAGATCTACTTGCATGATTTTTTCTGAAGAATTTCGTCCAGGATAAAAAAGAGAAATAGAATTTAAAGGGTTCTATAGGTTTGACAATTCAAAACAAAAAATGTTATCTCTATGGAAAGTCACAGTGGTTAAGTAGGATTCATATCTCTTCTATTTAGAATCCAGCATGACCTCTTCTAGTGTTTTGTCTGCCAGACTGTGAGTGTCCCCAGATCTACGATATTTTGCAAAAGCTCAGTTGTTATCCTAGCTGATGTCTGATAACCCTATTTATGGCACAGCCATGATGGAAGTAATTATTAGTATTCTTAGCCTTGTTCTATAAACTCATAATGATGTGTTTCATTGTTTGTGGTGTTAGCCTTGGGCTGTTAGACATAATTCTGTTTACAACTATGAAGTCAGACTGTCCATCCAGAACACGACGGATTATGTATTCACTACATTTGCTGAATCAGCTGGATCTGTGCAGTGAATACCACATCCTCATTTTTAGAACTCCATGAGCTTTCTGGGGAATATCTATAAGATTTGACTTGTAATGTGTAGAACACAATTTATTTCATTTTCTTCCATTAAATTTATTCCTTGTGGTTTCTATTATCCGTAGCTTATAGGTTGCATTACAAGTTGAAATTCTTTTTTTGTTTTTGCTATGGTATAATATCCATGTGAGAATCATCTTTCTTCACCTTAGATAGAGAAATACAAACCACCATTTTACCCATTCACTGAGAGTGTGAACTGGCACATTTTTATAAAACTGGATCAAAATGTGCTTGTGATCAGCTGTCATCTTGTGGAGTTTTTTTTTTTTTTTTTCTGCCACAATTGGAGTTCTAAATCCTTTACAATAAGCACATATATTAGGTATAGTCGTGCGTTGATTGACTAACCTGATTTCTTCCCTCTTTTGGCTTTATCACATTTGTCCTATAACTGTCAAGTCCTTGAGTATTTGCCAAATATTCATTGAGCACATGGGAAGGAGAAAATGTGGAGGATTTTATGGACCTAGTTTGAAAGGGGATTCCCATGCCTTCTGTCCACATCTCTTTGACCGAAAGTCAGTCACATGATCCCATTTAGATGCAAGGGGTTCTGAATAATGTAGTCTCTGGCTTAGGGGATGCCCCTGCAACAGTTCTATACTCTGAAAGAGGAGTATGAATTTTTACTAGACAATTTGGCAACTCTGTCACTCTGTGTGATCTTAGACGACTTTCTGAGCCTGTTTTCTTATACTTTAAATGAAGAAAACTTAACTACCTTACGGATTATTATTATTATATGGGATTATATACACACAAAAAATATGAGCTACAAAATGCTACACAGATTCATTATTTTTATAAATGATATAATAAAATTAATTTATTTATCTGACCTGAACCTAGAGAATTAGAAGAGCACTCAGGAGCTACTTCCTGCTATGAGCAAGTTGTCTTTATCTTCATAATTGTACTTTTTCTTCAGAGCTTCTTTTGTGTCTTCCTGGGATGTGCCAACAGAGCTAATGAAGTCAAATCTTACAGATAAGAAGGTAGAGTCTGGGAACACCAGGTTGATTGATTGATCAGCCTATCTACAAATCGATTTTGACCATTTCCAGGGTTTGTCATCTGTAACCATTGCATTAATTCGAAAGTAAAAGTTATCAACCAAAGACAATACCTAAACTAAGTAACACACAAAATTGTCTCCACAATAGCTTTACGTAGAGAGAAACCAATGTGCAAGGTATAAATGGCACCTGGTGTCTATGCTCTGAGAAGAGATGTAGGGAAAATCATGCACAACTTAAAAGCATGATGTGTTGAGGTCAGAAAAGCATAGTTTGAACTTATCTGTATATTAACCAGTTCATAGATCTTGGTGAGTTATTTAACTGTCTTGTCTTCTGTTTCTCATTTATTCAAGAGAGAGAAGGTTAAAAGCACGTTGTTTTTTATTAGAGTTGAATTTGATGATGCTGCTAAAGGGTTAGCTGCGGGGGAGGTCCGCTGTGGGGATTTAGCCACATGCTTTTCATGTGTCATTCTTACATGTCACAGAAATGCTATGGATATATAAAGTTCCACAGCAAGGTAGTAATAAAAGTGGAACTGGAACTCAGGACCATCTGGATCCAAAGCTCTCTATCGTAATCATATTTTGTTGCTTTTCTGGGCATGGCATTGTGCCTAGCCTATGGTAATTGCTCAGTAAATCACAGCAATTATTATCTTTCACATCTGTGCCCAGGTCAATTGCTAGATGGAAGTGGGTATTTTGTTCACTAGCCATCCATATCTAAGACTTGTACATTCCTCACAGTGCTAGTGAAGCCACAGCAGCTCCCTACCCTCTGTGATCATGGCTCTTCCAGACCTTCTCTTCAATGACAGCAACTCTTAATGGGGAAGGTCAAGGAAGTGCCATTTCATGGATAAGGCATCAAGTTGTTTACTGTGTACTTCATCTATTTGTAATAAATTTGTTTTTCTAGGAAGTTTGAACTGTGAGTACTCCTCTTTTTAAAATTGGTTATCAGGAAGAATAGAACAGGACATAAAAGAACATCTTAGAAACAAAGAATGGAGGATATATGCTATCCCGATGTTCAAACAGTTAAACAAAATAAAAATTAATGCCAAAATAACTTACAAAATAGATCAAAGAGACGAAACCCAAAGCCCAGAGTGTAAAATGTATTATTTAGCTGGTATTTACAATGAATAAGGAGAAGATCAATTACTTCATATACTGCACAACCATTCAGGTAAAAAAGTTAGTTCTTTTCATCCCAAAACACTTAGTGAACACAATTTCAGTTGGAGTAAACATTTAAATGTATAAGGTAAAACTACAAAAGAAGCAGAAAACACGGGTGATATCTCTTTGATCTTAGGGAGGGAAAAAGCTACTCTAAGCAAATGAAAAAATAAACAATGAAATCAACTATAGAGGCAGATTGTATATTTGGGAAGTTAACTGCTAAAAGAAATCTATATGTCAAAAAGCATATTAAACAAAATTGAGAGGCAAACATTAACCTGAGGAAAATATTTGCAACACACTCTCATTTCGTTTTCACAATAGTCCTGTCAGGTAGATAATATTATCTCCATTTATAATGAGGAAATTGAGAACACAGACACTTTATGTAATTTAGTGATTTGCCCAAGGTCATTCAGCTAATGAGTGGAAGGACTGGAATATGAACCCTCAAAAATTGAACTCTAAGCACTAGTTACCTCACACTTGGCTCCCCCAAGTAAGAAAACAGCTCTAGAGAACCCGTGCCATAATTTTGTTTGTTTATTTGCCCCATAAAAAGCAGCCATTTACTTTCAGGTAATATACAGTCATACAATACTGAACAATGGAATATCGTCTGATAAATGCATCATTAGGTGATTTTGTTGTGCAAACATCATAGAGTGTACTTAAGCAAACATACATGGCATAGCCTACGGCACACCTAGGCTATATTGTATAGTCTGTTGTTGCTAGGCTACAATCCTGTTACTATACTGAGTACTGTAGGCAGTTGTGACACAATGGCAAGTATTATTATATCTGAACAAATATAAACACAGGAAAGGCACAGTAAACATATAGGACAACAGGTAAAAAATTGTACCACTGTCCAGGGTACTTAATGGAGCTTGCAGGCCTGGAAGTTGCTGTAGGTAAGTCAGTGAGGGAGGAGTGAGTGAATGGTAAGGCCCAGGACCTTTACTGTACACTACTATAGACTTCATAAACACTGGACACTTAGATTACACTAAATTTACTTTTTAAATTTTATTCAATAATCAGTTAACCTTGGCTTACTGTAACATTTTACTTTTTAAACTTTTAAATTGTTTAACTTTTTGCCTCTTGTAATAACACTTAGCTTAAAACACAAACACATATACAGTGGCACAAAAACATCTGTTTTTATATCCTTATTCTTAAGCCTTTTACCATTTAAAATGGTTTTCTTTTCCTTTTTTTTTTTTTTTTGGTAGAGACAGAGTTATACTCTGCTCCCCAGGAGAGAGTGCAATGGTGTGATCACAGCTCACTGCCACCTCAGACCACCTGCTTACATGATCCTCCTGTGGCTCCTGACTAGATAGGACTACAACTATGTGCTACCACACCTGGCTGATTTTTAATTTTTAAATGATATTTATTTATTTATTTATTTATTTATTTATTATAGAGAAAGGGTCTCCCTGTATTGCTCAGGCTGGTCTTGAACTACTAAGCTCAAGCAATCCTCCCTCCTTGGTGTCCCAAAGTGATGCTTGGTGTCCCAAAGTGCTGGGATTACAGACGTCTTTTACTTTTTAAACCTTTATGTTTAAAAATAAGACCCAAACAACACACATTAGCCTAGACCTACTCATGGTCAGGATCATCAATACATCACTTGGCAACAGAAATTTTTTAGCTCCATTGTAATCTTATGGGACAACCATCATATATGCCAGTTCCTTCTTCACTGAAATGTCCTTATGTGGTACATTACTATAATTTTGGATTTTGACTCTGATTTTTTCTAAAAATCAGAGTAGAAATTTTTAAAAGAAAATTTTAAAAGAAAGTTCAATCTTTAATACGCAGAAACAAAATTGTCATATAAAAAAACAAATACAACTCCCCAGAAATATGCAGCTTCCATTAGAAATGCTGCAGCAAGCCTCATTGTTTCCTGAGCACTGGGCCTGACACTCGGCCTGTCCCAGGTCTGGCCATGTCTAAGTGCTGAGGAAGGAAGCCTTTCTCTAGAGGTTTGGTCCACGCCAGCATCCTTTTGCAGTTCCCCTCTGTAGCCTGCATTTTCAAAACTCTTTTGTACTATGGGATATATCATTTCTTCTCCTTGGAATGCCTGCAATCATCATGGGTATCTAGGAAACTATTTTTCAATATGCTAGACAGCATTAGGATGTCTTTGAAGTCACTCTACAGCTAAGTAATCACTCCTAATAAAAAAACTTGCATGCATCTGTGAGGCCACTCACACTAGATAGTAATTTTATGTTCATTTGTCTTATTCCTCTATTAAACTGATGTATTACGAAGCCTCCAATTTGTCTGTTAGACCAGTGATGCCCAGCCTTTCTGGCACCAGGGACCAGTTTCATGGTAGACAGTTTTTCCACAGACAGGTGGTGAGGGAATATCATTTCTGAATGAAGCTGTTTCACCTCAAATCATTAGGTGTTAGACTCTCATAAGGAACACACAGCCTAGATCCCTCACATGTGCAGTTCACAATAGGGTTCACACTCCTTTGAGAATCTAATGTTGTTGCTGATCTGACAGGAGGTGGAGCTCAGGTGGTAGTGCTGACTCACCCACCTCTCACCTTCTGCTGTGTGGCCTGGTTCCAACAGGCAATGGACCAGTAGCAGTCCATGGCCTGGGGACTCGGACCCCCTGTGTTAGACAATCTCTGTGTTTCCCGAATTCAGCACAGCTAGGGACATAGTAGGAGCTACATGATACCTGGTAAACTGAACCAAACTCCATGGTAAAAACAACAATGCTCTGTGTATAAACTTGGCAATGATAAACTCAACCCCTCTTGTCTCCCTGGGCCAATTTTCCCACTAAGAAAATCTTAAGGAGGCCTAGCATCCACTGTGGGGTTACCATTGTTAGAGTTCAATGCAGGTTAAAAAGAGCATGTGATGTGGGTTTAAAGGAAGAAAGCAGGAAAGGCACACACCACGGTGTATGTGTGTGTATGTGTGGGTCGGTTGCGGGGGTGGGTGCTGGAAGACAGGGCAACCTGCCATTGGGTGTCAGGCCCTGAGATCTTGGGAGAGTCCCCTGTGTTTCTCCAGGGTGCTCTCTGACTCAGTTCCAGGCAGGCTCTTCACAAGGACCCCTCAGTTCATCATATGACTTCCAACCCAACCGGAGGACAGCTGTCCATGCTCATGCTGATGGTCTAGCTGAATAAAGGAAACAGGTGAGCCAGGGTATATAAGTTCGTTGGAGAACTGAGAGATGTAGAAACTCTTCTAAGAAGAGTGTTTCCCTCTTTGGCTTTGTAATCTTATTGTACTATCTTTATTATCAATGACAAACAGAGCATCCACTCTGTTCCAGACATTTTATAGAGATACCAGAGTACAAAGATAATGCCATCCTGGGGAACTTATCACATCCGTCTATAGGGAATTCAGTCTACTGTGTGTGCCAGAAGTGCATACACACAGTGACAAAAAGAAAAATCATTAAGGGACTGGCTTTTGGAAGAGAGATGTCATTGAAGAATGAAGTGGAGAAAGGCTGGACAAACTGGAACCAGAGGCAACAGGGACCAAGTCCTCGCTCTGTCTCTCAAGAAGGACACAAAGAAAAATGATTAGAGTGTATACCAGACCTGGATTTAAGTCCATGCTGTCGTATTCCTAAATTCCAAAGCCTAGTCCCAACCTCACGCCGCATCAGTTTTCTAATCTTAAAAAGGGAAGAAATAATATGTATCATCATTGGGTTAAAAGCATTGAGTACTCATGTAAAGCATGCTCACATAGAGTAACCACAGGCTCACATGAGGTAGTATGCTTCAGGCCTCAGCGACTTGTGGGTAGAAATGAAGGCTTACTAATATTCATGTCCAGAATTTTCAGCAGCAGTGTCTCCACTGGAGGAAACACAAGGTTGTCCACCTCCTGCATTGAGTCTCTCCATTCACTGGCGGTTTCTCTTAGATTGATGCAGCCTGCTTGTCACACTGTAGCCAGAGCAGCTTGCCCCATCACCATGGCCAGGGCTGCTACCAAATAGCCCTTCTTGTCCATACTCTCATACCATACCTTTGGGTCACTGGACCCACTGAAGAATCAAAGTGCTTCGTTTATTTCTTGGCATGCTCTGTTACCTGCTGCATGCTACCCTGAGCCACCTCTTCCAGCACGCGGTTCAGTTCTCATCATTCTGCCATGTCTGTGAGCCTTTACCTTGCATTGCTGTGCATTTCTGTGAGCTGAGGGCCCTGTACCTACCTCAGGTTTCTCTACAGAGTTGCACTGGTCTCTAACTGTTGCTGTTACTACCACGATTGTTAGTGTTATTAGCAGACTTTTTTGACTGATAAGATTGGATTGTAAGCAAGTTCAAGTGTACATATTCATTCATTCAAAAAACACTCACTGAGCAACTATTGCATGTTGAATATTATTTCAGATAAGGAGGATACAATAGTGAGCACAGCCGACCCCATCTCCGACCTCATTCAGAAGTTTATAGTCTAGAAACATCTCTTCTCTCCCACTTTTCTGCCTGGAGAAAAGAAAAACACAGCGCTGCTCTGTCCTGTGTTGAATTACTTCTCAATATCTCTGCATCATCATTTAAATGTCATCTGTGCTCCACTTATCTGAGCCCTCCAGCAGCATCCACTTGATCCCAGAGAAAGGAAGTAATAGTCACTTAAAAATAACAAGCATATCAACCTCAGCTTATGCCAGCCATGATTCCCTGGAAATAACATTTATTTCAAGAGCTGGAACACAGAAAATATCAGCAAAAGTTATCCCTCATTGTTGGATCTCTTTGGTTTCAGCCAGATTATTTTTCACAAAAAGATAACTCTACTTCATTTGCTCATTCCCACGGTGGTCAGGAGTATGATACTGAATACAAAAGACAAAGAATCAGTCTGGAAACTCCTAGAGGAATTGAGTAATGGCAAGGTCATGATTCTCTTTATTTTGATAGCTGGTGGGGCATCTGCCTCTTGTCTCTCCCTAACTAGAGTGTGGAGGGCGTCTTCCTCCTCTTTTTGCTGCCTACTCTTTCTCATCCAGCGGTTTCCATTACTTTCTCTTTCTCTATCCCTATGCCATTTTTTCTCACGTGTAAAACAGGAGTAATAGCCATCCCGACTTCAAGATTTGCTTTAAGGACTGAATTTGGTACATTGGATTATGGAAGCATGTCCACAGTAGAGTGCTTAAGAATTGTGTGGCTAAGGCTTTGGAGTTTGGTTTCCTGGCTTCATTATTTGCTTTGACTTACTTTAGGCAAATCTTAACCTCTCTTTGTAAAACAAAGAAACTGATAGCTACTTAAAACTTGTAATTATGACTTATAAATGATGTCTACAAAGCATGCAGCACAGTGTTCCACATAGTAGGTAGTGAACATATACTAGCTACTAATTTTATGATGAATATTATTACATCTCTCTTTTCCTCCCTTTACATCAAGAGTGCTACTTAATTTGCTCTGTTTTGATCTCTGCCTTTACTGCAATTATCTATTCATTTTGGTGCAGGAAAAGACTGAGATGAGAATGACATAAAATCTGGAGACAGTGCAGGTTTTCTGGCCTCTCTTCTTAGCTACACATGCAGCAGGGTTGTGGCAGTGTAGGAAATCCACAAGGGAGCAGATAAGGTCCCTGGCTGAGCAAGAAGTTCCAAGGGAGCACAGATATGACACTGCGGGGGGCCTGCTCTCAGGGGTCTGCAGTCCCTGTGTGACCCTGCTGGCGTCTTGCATTGGCAGCTGCAGTGTGAGGAGCACCTCCTCAAGAGGAGCCTTCTGTCCTCCCACATGCCTGCTCTTTGAGCAATAGTCATCTGTTCAGGAGGTTTGAATTATTTCCCTCTCCATTTGTCATATAGATTCCCTAATATTTATCTGTGCTGTTTTTCACATTACTCTGAAAAGTTTCTAAGTTATACTTCTTTATGTGCTGTTGGATTGCTGGCTTATGCCACCACTGCCACCACCATCAACAATACCACCACTACCAGCACCATCAACAATACTACCACTGCTGCCACCATCAAAATCATCACCATCACCACCATGAACACTCTCACAAATACCATTATGAGCACTATCATCAACACCATCACCACCACAACCATCACTGTTACCACCACCACAACCACCAACACCACCAATACTACTACCATCACCACCACCACCAACACCATCACAAATACCATTATGACCACTATCATCAACACTATCACCACCACAACCATCACCATTAACACCACCACTGACTACCAACACCACCACCACCATCAACACCACTACTACCACCAACACCATCACAAATACCATTATGACCTCTATCATCAACAGCATCATCACCACAACCATCACCATTAACACCACCACTGACTACCAACACCACCAACACCAACACCACTACCACCACCAACACCATCACAAATACCATTATGACCTCTATCATCAACACTATCACCACCACAACCATCACCATTAACACCACCACTGACTACCAACACCACCACCACCAACACCACTACCACCACCAACACCATCACAAATACCATTATGATCTCTATCATCAACACGATCACCACCACAGCCATCACCATTAACACCACCAGGGCTACCATCACCACCACCACTAACACCATCACAAATACCATTATGACCACTATCATCAGCACTATTATCAACACCATCACCACCACCGCCACCACCATTAACACCAACACCACCAGCCCCCACCATTACCACCACTTCCACTGTGTGTCAAGCTTCCTCTTCACTGGAAGGTTTTTTCTGTTTCTGGCTCAGACTTGCATATCCCTCCTATTTGCTTTTTCTGTTCCCACATTTTTATCATGGCACATGTGACACCCACTAACTGATTTTGGATTGAATCCTATAAAATACAGCTCATGTAGTTTTATCCATTAGAAATTGCTGAAATTTGACCATTTTTGACTGATTATTTTACATGACTCAAGTTAGTATTTATCTACCCATTCCATTAAACTGTTAATTATGTGAGAAAACAAGAATTTTTACTCTATTTTGGCAACACCTGGCACAGTGCTTGATGTGTAGTTGATACTTGATATAGGTGCATTGAATAACTGAAAGAGGCATATCGAAAAAGCTTTATAGACTCTGAAGCACTATTCAAATGTAAGAGACTGCTGCAGTAGAACAATTGAGCATGTAAAAATATCCTTGTATTAAAAATACGACCTGTCCTTAGAGGCTGATTTGGAAATGAAGAAAATAAAAGTCAGTGTGAGACTTTAAATCATAGAAGTTAAAATATTTTCCAGAGCTCTTGGGATAACTCAGGGGCAGCCTTGGGGGATGAGTAGGTAGAGTCCCATTTTCTTCT
>CAUYLG010068481.1:0-15701 GCA_963573385.1 Cacajao melanocephalus | reverse complement strand
AGGAAGGAAGGAAGGAAGGAAGGACGGACGGACTTTCTTTGCTAATCCATAAGAAGCAACTTTCCATCCCTTCAAGTTTGATCATGAGATTGCAGCAATTCTGTCACATCTTCTGGCTCCACTCTAGTTCTCTTGCTAGTTCTGTCCCTCTACAGTTACTTTCTCCACTGAAGTCCTGAACTACTCACAGCTGTAATCTACTTCTCAAAACTCCTGTTAATATTGATATTTTAACCTCCCATGAATCATGAGTGTTCTTAATGTTATCCAAAACGATGAATCCTTTCCAGAAAGTTTTCAATTTACTTTGCCCTGACCCATCAGAAAAATCACTATCTATGTCTGCTATATAGCCTTATGAAATATTATTTATTAAATAATAAAACTTGAAAGTTGAAATTACTCCTTGATCCATGGGCTAGAGAACGTTATATTAGCAGGCATAAAATAACATTAATCGAGCCGGGTGTGTTGGCCCACACCTGTAATCCCAGCACTATAGGAGGCCAAGGTGGGCAGATCATGAGGTCAGGAGTTTGAGACCAGCCTGATGGACATGGTGAACCACCATCTCTACTAAAAATACAACACTTAGCCGGGCGTGGTGGCACGCGCCTGTAATCCCAGCTACTCAGGAGGCTGAGGCAGAATTGCTTGAACCCTGGAGTCGGAGGTTGTAGTGAGCCAAGATCGTGCCACTGCACACCAGCCTGCATGACGCAGTGAGACTTCGACTCCATCTCAAAAAAAAAAACATTAATCTCTTTGTACAGGTCCATTAGAGCTCTTGGGTAACCAAGTACATTGTCTATAAGCAGTAATATTTTGAAAGGAATCTTTTTGTCCTTAGCAGCAGGTTTCAACAGTGGGCTTAAATATTCGGTAAACCATGCTGTAAACAGATGTGCTGTCATCCAGGCTTTGTTGTTCCATTTCTAGAGCACAGGCAACATCAACTTAGAATAATTCTTAAGGGACCTAGTATTTTCAAAATGGTAAATGAGCACTGGCTTCCATTTAAAGTCATCAGCTGCATTAGCCCCTAACAAGAGTCCGCCTGTCCTTTGAAGCTTGCTTGCTTTTTTGTTTTTTAGGGAAGGGGTCTTGCCATGTTGCCCAGGTTGGACACAAACTCCTGGGCCCAAGTGATCCTCCAACCTCAGCCTCTGGAGTCAGTGTCTGGGTTCAAAGCCTCAAAGAACAGCCGGGGTGATAGCAAGCACCCCAGGTGCTGTCCTTTGAGGCTTTAAAGCCAGGCACTGACTTCTCCTCTCCAGTTCTCCAAGCACTAGATGACATAACATTCTTCTAGTAGAAGGCTATTTCATCTACAATGAAAATCTGCTGTTTGGTGTAGCTAACTTCATGAATGATCTTTGCGAGATCTTCTGGACAATGGTGCACTTGCTGCTTCTACATTTGTTATGGAGATGGCTTCTTTTCTTTTCTTTTTTTTTTGAGACGGAGTCTTCTCTGTTGCCCAGGCTGGAGTGCAATGGTGCAATCTTGGCTCACTGCAACCTCCGCCTCTGGGTTAAAGTGATTCTCCCGCCTCAGTCTCCTGAGTAGCTGGGATTACAGGCACGCCACCACACCTGGCTAATTTTTGTATTTTTAGTAGAGATGGGGTTTCACCATGTTGGTCAGGCTGGTCTCGAACTCCTGACCTTGTGATCTGCCTGCCTCGGCCTCGCAAAGTGCTGGGATTACAGGCGTGAGCCACCACGCCCAGCCAGAGATGGCTTCTTTTCTTAAACCCATGAACTAACCTCCGTTTGTTTCCAACTCTTCTTCTGCAGCACCCTCACCTATCTCAGCCTTTGCAGAATTGAAGAGAGGGCCTTGCTCTGGATTAGGCTATGGCTTAAGGAAATGTTGTGGCTGGTTTGATCTTCAATCCAGACCACTTAAGCTTTCTCCATAACAGCAATAAAGCTGTTTCACTTTTTTAAATCAGTTGTACGCTCACTGGAGTAATACTTTTAATTTCCTTCAAGAACTTTTCCTTTGCATTCACAATTTGGCACAGAGGCCTAGCTTTCAGCCTATCTTGGCTTTTGACATGCCTTCCTCACTAAGCTTAATCATTTCTAGTTTTTGATTTAAAGTGAGAGATGTGTAATTCTTCCTTTCACTAGAATGCTTAGAGGGTAATTAATTGGCCTAATTTCAATATTGTTGTGTCTCATAGAATAGAGAGGCCTGAGGAGAGGGAGAGACATGGGAGAATAACTGGCTGGAGAAGTCAGAACATATACAACATTTATCAATTAGGTTTCTCCATCTTACATAGGCATGGGTCATGGCACCCCAAAATACTTACAGTAAGAATATCGAAGATCACTGATCACAGATCACCATAACAGACACAGTAATACTGAAAAAGTTTAAATTATGGCAAAAATTATCAAAATGTTTCAGAGACACAAAGTAAGCATGTGCTGCTGGAAAGATGACACCAATACAGTTGCTCAAAACAAGGTATGTCTCCATCTGCCTTCAAACCCCACAGCAAGATATTGCTCTAGCTCCAAAATAGATTCCGGAAGTCTGACCAGTTCTCACCAACTCCAGTGCTACCACCCTAGCGCAAGTCACCATCATCTCTAGCTTGGTCTTCCACAATGCTTCTAGACTGTCTCTGTCTCCACTCTTCCCACCCAGTCCCCAATCCTACTCCCACCCCTACTAAGACATTTGCCACACAGTAGTCACAATCGTCTTTTCCAAACATAAATTCAAAGGGCTTAAATGTCTCCAATTGGACTATCATTATTAAATTCCAAAGACAAGCCCCTGATGACTCTGTCCTACCTGCTCCTCCCACATCTCCTAAGATCACCCGTCATTCAGTTCACTCAAACCACAGCAGCCACCTTCATCCCTTAATTATGCCAAATGCAATCTCCCCTCAGAGCTTTTGCCGTGGCATTGGTCTGCAATGCTAGGCCCACATATAGTCACGTGGTTGGCTGGCTCAGTTTTCTGTCCAAATAGTAGATGCATAAATACATAAATGTCCATAACATTTTTTACACCAGAAACTAGTTTCTGTAATAATCTTAGAATCTTTTTTTCCCATATGATTTGTCAGAAATGTATCAGCATGCTGGAAAGATTAACCCCTGGGCAATTTTAAAGCATTCAGATAAGCCTAAACATTCTTTTCCATATTTACTGAGTACAAAATAAAATAATGGATTTCAAGGAACACAGAGTTTAAACATTTAAATTTCATGAATGCATCACGCAACGAGACCATGATTCAAAGGAGACAAATTGTAACTAGAAAAGCAAGCTGAGGTGGGTAGATTGCTCGAGTTCAGGAGTTTGAGACCAGCCTGGGCAACATAGCAAAATCTCATCTCTACAGAAAAATTTTTAAAAATTAGCCAGGTGTGGTGGTACGGGCCTGTGGTCTCACCTATTTGGGAGGCTGAGATGGGAGGATGGCTTGAGCCCAGGAGGCAGAGGCTGCAGTAAGGCAACGTCGTGCCACTGCATTCCACCCTGGTAAACAGAGCCAGACCCTGTCGAAAGAAGAAAAGAAGAAAAGGAAGAGACAAAGAGAGAAAGCGCGCGCGCGCGCGAGAGAGAGAGAGAGAGAGAGAGAGAGAGAGAGAGAAGGAAGGAAGGGAGGGAGGGGAAAGCCTTTGGAATCATATTATATAAGGTTCAAATTCTACTTCAGCCAATTGTGGTTTTAGGCAATTACTTAACTGCCCTAAGCTTTGTTTCCTCTACTGTTAAATTGGGATTTTTGACCTAGTTGTTCAAGGATAAAAGATAATGTATGAAAAATCACATGGCCAGGTGCAGTGGCTCATGCCTGTAATTCTCAGCACTTGGGGAGGCCAAGGTGGGTGGATCACAAGGTCAGGAGATCAAGACTATCCTGGCCAACATGGTGAAACCCCATCTCTACTAAAATATAAAAAAAAAAATTAGCCAGGTATAGTGGCATGCACCTGTAGTCCCAGCTACTCAGGAGGCTGAGGCAGGGGAATCGCTTGAACCCAGGAGGTGGAGGTTGCAGCCTGGCAACAGAGCAAGACTCCATCTCAAAAAATAAAAAAAAGAAAAATCACACAAGGCATCTAAGAGTTCAAGAAAAACTATAGCAATTACCATAAAACCAACATCCTAGAGCCATTGAAAACATGTATGCAGAAGAAAAAACTAGGCATTAAACAATGTGTTTTAAAACTGATACACAAAACAAGTAAGACTAAAAGGTGAACTACATATACCCTAAAAATACACAAACTGTTGACTGGCTAAAAGAATGGTCAGAATTCTCTAGACCAGACCCTAGAGTTAGCTGGCTGCTTTCCAACCAACCAAAAGGTTTGCAGAGGTGGAGGGAGGGATGGGAGGGGTTAAAATCTTCAAAAGGTTCAGCTTCAAACAGACTCAGTAGAGCACATTTCAAGTTCATAGAAGAGAGGCGCAGAGAGAAGCTAAGCAGCAGCTCAAGTTCCCCTAGAGAGTGAACTTCAGAGATGCTTCCCACCCCAAGGAGGAATTCTTTACTGGCACAAACATAATGCTACTCTATTGTTACACATTCAGCACCTATTGTGTCAAACATTGTACTAAGAACACAGAAATAGACAAGATGCAGTCTCTGCCAACACATTAAAAGGAAAAAACCAGGTAAGAAACATCAAAGCTTATGTACTACACAGTAAGTGTATAACAAGTGTACAAAAGTAAGTACAGTAACAGCCTTCCTCTCAGCCTCTCCAATCTAAAATGTCAGTGTCATCCCTCCCACCTCCTACATCAATGTCTTCCCACTGATCTAAGACAAACACCAAACTTCATAATATGATCCATAAGACCCAGCATGGTCTGACTCCTGCCAACTTCTCCAGCACCATCTACTCTCTGCATCAGAGCCTCTGCAGGCTTTTCTCAGTTCTTCTAACTTGTCATTCCCTCTGGCCACAGGACCTTTGCACACACTGCTCTCTTACATATAACATTAATCTCCTCTGTTAGAGAAGGTCACTTCACCCTTCAAAACTTGTCTCAATTTTCAATTCCAAAGGAAAACACTCCCTTACCTTAGGTAGTATAGTATGATTAAGAGCACAGGTTCTGGAATTCTAAATCCTGAGTTTGCCACTTACTGGCACTGTAGCTTTGAGCAAGTGACATGAACACTTAGTGCCTCACTCTCCTTTTCTGTAAATGAGGGTTATATGACTGTTGTGAGATTGAATAAATTAGTTCAAGTAAAGCAACAGAAGAGAATCTAGGGCACAGAATTCAAAATCTTGGCTTGATCAGATCTCTCTATTTTATTTTCTTATAGCACCAGGGCATCTCCCTACCATTTTACACTTATTTGTCTCTCCCTACAAGAGTACAATTTCTAGGAGAGCAGAAACCATATTTATTCACCAGAAGTGGAACACAGGAGATATCCAGTAAATATTTGCTGAAAAAAATAGCTACAAGGAAGAAGCTGAGGCCCAAGGAAGAGACCTGTCCGATATACAAAGCCTCATGTGCCTGACTCCAAAGCCCACACTTTCCACCATACCAAGCTGCCTCCTACGTAAATGGGTAAGTCTCCACAGCTGCAACTAAAGTGGCCAACAAAGATGAACAGAGATAAAGATTAAAGAACAGTAAACTGTATGGCAACACAGAGAACAGTGAAAGTGCACATGCTGAATTTGACACAAAACAAACATAGGTGCCAGCTCATTTCCACATCCATGATAAGCTCCAGCTCTCCTACTGCCCACCCGGGGTTCGGTTCCCTCCTCTTTAAAGAGTAGGATGGGGCAGGTCTTCTCTAAAGTGTCTTTAACGTCTAAATTTCAACGACTGTAAATCAAGTTACGTGGCAACGTTTTAATAATTATTTTTTTACAAGGAAATGTAACAAGCACACTGAATCAGCTGACAGATGGTTTCCAGGGGACCTTCATTTTAAAGAATTTGTTCCAGTGCCTCAACAAACCTTAATATTAAAGTAGGTTAGGTGGTCTGTGCCCCAGAATTACAAGAGACTCGATGTTGACGGGAGAAAGCGTTCAGAAGCACACACAAACTCTTCAACCTGTGAGTCAAGCTGCCACCATGATGGCATAGGCATACACAACAGTCATGCAGTGTGTTTAGAACAGTGCAAAAACCAGGCTCGCCACTACACAGAAAAGGAAACTAAGATCATGGGATGCATTTGGTACACAGTAGACTGGGGTGTCATACAATTAAAACAGGCTTTCAAGCGAAACGCAAAATCTATTAGCAGTCCTGACATGGTATAATACTTTAAAAGTTAAGATAAACTCACAACCCTAACTCTACTTGATCAACAGTTCACAATCTCCCTTCAAAACTGCTGGAAGCGGCAAGGGAACACGCAAACTATGAGGACACCTAAAAACACACCCTGGAATGCTTAAGACAAAGCCAGTGCCGCCGGACCCTGGAAGCGGACCTCAGGCAAGGCAGGAACATCCCAGCCCGAAGCCATCAGCCGCCCCGAAGGGCGTGAGGGCACCCGACTGCCTCCGCCCTAGGCCTCTCTGCCCCGCGGGATCCCCGCGAAGAACAGCTGCTGCAAGCGGGATGCCTCCTGAGCCCACTGCCGTGCCAACTCCGGGAGGGAGGAGGAGAGCGAGGGGTGCAGCTGAGGCGGAACCGCGGAACCGGGGAGCGGGGGCAGCCGGACCCAGCCAGCGCTCCCCCGGCGCCGGCCACCCAGAGGCGGCACGGCAGGAAGCCCGGTGAAGCCCGGGCCCGCGAGCGCCCCGCCGCTCCTCACCTTCAGGGTCCGCAGCGCCGCGCTCAGCATCAGCTGCTGCTGCGGCCACCGCCCACGCCGTCCGGCAGGGACCAGCGATGCTGTCCGGACCCAGAGCCCCGCCATTGCCGACCCAGCAGGCAGTCTCTCAGCCGACCTCTCACCCCGCTGGAGGGGGCGGAGAAGGGGAGCGCCTGGGCTTCAGCCAATCACGAGCCAGGAACCCGATGCCCCGCCCCCTACCTTGCAGGGAGGGAGGGTGGGTGGTCGGCCCGGTCAGCCGGAGCCGGGAGCCGAGAGCCGGGAGCCGGGAGCCGGGAGCCGGGAGCCGGGAGCCGGGAGCCGGGAGCCGGGAGCCCGGTGTCTGAGGGAGACGCGTTAGGACCCGGAAGGCTAGTCGGTGGGCGGCGCGTCCGGCCCCTAGCGGAGCTGGAGGCCAACAGCCAGAGCCCACCCCGGGAATGAGACAGGCAGGGACGCGCGCAAGTTCCGGCGGCCTGCAGCGGGCAAACCCCGTACCATCCAGTATCCACTCAGCAACCTACGTGCCGCCAGGCCGGTTAATGTCAGTGAGTCACCTCCGCCCCTTGGCCACCCTGGAGTCTCGAGAATCCGAAGTTCCAGACAAATGCCCAAACTACATTGCTGTGTGTTTGAAAGTGTAAATGCAAAGCACAAATCCAGTTAAGGTTTTGAACGACTGTGATAACACAAAAAGTTCTAAGTCTAGAAATCAGAGATCCGAGCTTAGCTCAAGTCCTACCCCTGCCACTTAATATCAGCGTGTGAAAGAAATTAGCCACAACTAGAGTCAGTGTCTAGAAGCAGAAACCCTTATTAGTACAACTAATAAGGTGCAACTGGCTGGGCGCAGTGGCTCACGCCTGTAATCCCAGCACTTTGGGAGGCAGAGGCAGGCGGATCACCTGACGTCAGGAGTTCGAGACCAGCCTGGCCAAAATGCTGAAACCCTGTCTCTACTAAAAATACAGAAAGTAGCTGGGCATGATGGCGCACGCCTGCAATCCCAGTTACTTGGGAGGAGGCTGAGGCAGGAGAATCGCTTGAACCCGGGAGGCGGAGGTTGCAGTGAGCTGAGATCCTTCCACTACACTCCAGCCTGGGCTACAGAGCAAGACTCCATCACAAAAATAAAAAATAAAATAAAAATTAGTACAACTATTAAGGGCCAGGCCATGTGCTAAAGCCTCAGATGTCCTCTTACTTTAGACTTTACAAGAATCCTAATGGAGTATATATTATTTCCATTTGGAGAAACTGAAGCTATAGCAGGGTAAAGTCACTCAGCGAGTAAAAGGTCAAACTGGGGTTCTAGGGTTTGAACCCAAGTCTGGCTGTCTTGAGGGACTAGGCTGTGTTTTGCTATATTATGGAAATTTTAAAAGATATACAAAAGAGATAAAATAGTGCTATCATTACCACATACCCATTACACTGCATCAACGAAACAACATTTTGTCCATCTTGTTTCATCTATTCCCCTTTTTATTTTTTGCAGGAACATTTTAAAGCAAATCTAAGACATCAGACCATCTCACCTATAAACACATCAGTATTAGGGGTTCTACTCTTAACTACTTTGCATCTCCTGCAGAGTCACCTTGAGAGAGTTACAAAGCTCGGAATGTCCTAGAGAACGCTAGGTAAATGCCAAAAGAGCGATAAATAAAATGGGGATATCAGAAAGGTGATATTTAATGGAATTTTAAAATGTAAATAGGGGCTTTTGTGACAAAATGAAAAGGATTATCATTTTCTACTTATGTACCTCAGTCTCACTCATTTTCTACCTGGGAAACCTGCTTTTCTTTTTTTGTTTTTGTCTTGTCTCCTTTTTTTTCTTTTTTTTTTTTTTGAGATAGAGTCTCACTCTGTTGTCCAGGCTGAAGGGCAGTGGCGCAATCTCAGCTCACTTCAACCTCCACCTCCCAGGTTCAAGCAATCCTTCTGCCTCAGCCTCCCAAGTAGCTGGAACTACAGGCACCCGCCACAACGTCCAGCTAATTTTTCTATTTTTAGTGGAGACAAGGTTTCGACATATTGGCCAGGCTGGTCTCAAACTCCTAACCTTGTGATCCACCCACCTCTGCCTCCCAAAGTGCTGGGATTACGGGCGTGAGCCACCGTGCCCAGCCTCTTTTCCCCATGTTTTACCCTTTGGATTAGTTTTCCTTAGGTCCTGTTTGTTTTTCTTATAGGAGTTATTTTTATGAAAGTCACTTGTAGTAGAAACTACTTCTCATACTATCCATTCTCCATGCATTACTTTAGTAAGAGTGCTCCTGAGATCTAGCTTTCACCCAGTGAAAGGCTACAATAGCCAGCCTCCCTTACAACGAGATGTGGAGCCATGACTAAGGTCTGGCATGTAAGAACTGTGCCCTCCATGCCTTCTTCTTTCTTACCTAAATAAAGATCTACATTTCTCAACTCCCACTGCAGCAAGGGTGCTTACCAAGATTTGGTTACTAAGTTTTGGCCAATGGGACAAGCACAAGTGACATAGATAACTCTTGGGTTATGCCTTTAAAGGGAAGGGCATGCCTTCCACTTTCTCTTCTCCTCTTTCCAGTTTCCCAGAATGTGGACGCAACAGTGGAGGTAAAGTTGTCATCTCAGATGATAAGAAGGAAGTTAGGTGATCGGGGAGGCAGAACAATATACCAGGAGCCTTTAGGTACCTGACTCTATGGAGCTGCCATGTCAACCCTGGAACATTTTGTTCAGATTTTTATGCAAGCCAGAAAAATACTGTATCTTGTTTAAGTTATTGCATTATGGTTTTTTGTTTTGCCTTTGTTACAGCAGCTGCATCTGTATCCTAACTGATAGGGCACTAATATTTATCTCTGCCTTTTCCATTTAAAGTTATAGGTTGTAAGGAAAATACCAAGGAAGTTGAGGACACAGCAGAGACAGGCCCTCTCCAAACCTGTTCATTGTTCTGAATGCACTGCTCGGAGCATCCTATTGGGCAGCATATCCTGGCTTCCTTTCCAGTTTCATGTAGTAATATACCTGGTTGCTGGCTGATGAAATATGAAAGGACATGAAATTCAACACCCCATAGGCATGGCTCATAAAACCTTCCATGCAGTCCTCCACACCTTTTCACCTCTCAGCTGCTGAAACTTGTCTAGGAACTACACAGAAGCAGCCTGGGTCTCCAGTGGCAAAGGAGAACAGATCCTTCTTACCATCCTGCACCAAACTGTGACATGAGCAAAAAATAAACTTTTTATTTTCTTACGCCATTGAGATTTGAGGATTTCTAGAGCAGTGAGTCTTCCCAGCCTAATACAGTATTAATAGAGGAAAATTAGACCGGACACAGTGGCTCACGCCTATAATCACAGCACTTTGTGAAGCAAAGGCGAGCAGATCACCTGAGGTCAGGAGTTTGAGACTAGCCTGGCCAACATGGTGAAACCCCATTTCTACAAAAACTACAAAAATTAGCCAAACGTGGTGGCACGTGTCTATAATCCCGGCTACTCAGGAGGCTGAGGCAGAAGAATCAGCTGAAGCCAGAAGGCAGAGGTTGCAGTGAACCAAGATCGTACCACTACACTCTGCCCTGAGCAACAGAGTGAGACTCTGTCTCAAAAAAAAAAACAACAGGAAAATTAAATAGACTTTTGATACACATCATCAGAAAGAAAAAGGTAGTATTTACGAGCATAGTAGATCTCCTTTCTTCTGAAAAATGGAATGAAGGAATACATAATGCTAAGTTACAGAATTTATAAATTTTGACAATGGAGAACTCTTCTAAACCAAAATGAAGTGAATTTTTCCCCATTAATGTAATTTAATTACATCACTGCTTTAAAACTGTCAGAATAGGCCAGGCACGGTAGCTCACGCCTGTAATCCCAGCACTTTGGGAGGCCGAGGTAGGTGGATCACCTGAGTTCAAGAGTTCAAGACCAGCCTGGCCAACATGGTGAAATCCCATCTCTACTAAAAATAAAAAAATTAGCCAGATGTGGTGGTGCATGCCTGTAATCCCAGTTACTCAGGAGGCTGAGGCAGGCGAATCACTTGAACCCAGGAGGTGGAGGTTGGGGTGAGTCAAGATCATGTCATTGCACTCCAGCCTGGGCAACAGAGTGAGACTCTGTCTCAAAAATAAATTAATTAATTTTTTAAAAAAACTTTTTCAGAATAAAAACATACATTAACAATATCAAGAATGGCCAGGCATGGTAACTCATGCCTCTAACCCCAGCACTTTGGGAGGCTGAGGCGGGCAGATCACCTGAGGTCAGGAGTTTGAGAACAGCCTGGCCAACATGGTAAAACCCCATCTCTACTAAAAATTAAAAAATTAACCGGGCTTGGTGGCGCATGCCTATAATCCCAGTTACTCAGGAGGCTGAGGAAGGAGAATCGCTTGAACCTAGGAGGCGTAGGTTGCAGTGAGCCAAGATCATACCACTGCACTCCAGCCTGGGTGACAGAGTGAGACTGTGTCTCAAGAAAAAAAAAAAGAATAGTAGGCCGGGCACCGTGTCTCATTCCTGTAATCCCAGCACTTTGGGAGGCTGAGGTGGGTGGATCACAAGGTCAAGAGATCAAGACCCTCCTGGCTAGTAGAGAGGTGAAACCCCCTCTCTACTAAAAATACAAAAAATTAGCTGGATGTGGTGGCATATGCCTGTAGTTCCAGCTACTCTGGAGGCTGAGGCAGGAAAATCACTTGAACCCAGGAGGCAGAGGTTTCAGTGAGCCAAGATCGTGCCACTGCAGTCCAGCCTGGGCGACAGAGTGAGACTCTGTCTCAAAAAAAAAAAAAAAAAAGAATAGTATTTATCCAGTGAATAACAACCTAGGCATATAAATATGTGGCAAGGATTCCTTCTCAAAGAATTCAGCAGTGGAGGACACCCAAGGGCAGTGATTGGTGAAATTTTTCTGTAAAGAGACAGACTTGCAGGCTTGGAGCACCACAGACATCTGTTGCATGTTTGTTTGTTCTTTAACAACTCTTTAATCATGTAAAAAAAAATTCGTAGTTTTGCAGGCCTTATAAAAACAGAGGACTGGCCAGATTTGGCCAATCATGCAGTTACTCTGATTTGGAGTAATGCTACACTAAGTATAATCCCAGAAACAATGCCAATCTGCCAACTATCTGTGATAATTCTGTGATTAAATAAGAATGTCTATCTTCTGACTATTTCTTAGGGCTACAATAAGAGAAATGCTACTCTCAGTTTCTGTAGTTATTCCAGCAGGGACCCATAACCAACACTTTGAGCATTGATACTGGCCTGCAGAAAACACTTTCATCATGCTGCCATCAGAGACGTGTCATGTTTTATGGGCATCCACATCATCTGAAAACCTTTCACATGTTGTGAAATTTCCCATGTGATGAGTTCTTCCCAAGGCAGGGCCAGAAATTTGCTTTGTCCTCCTTACTTGGAGTTTGGGTGCAGGCAGATGACCTAGCTGCTCCCGGAGCTGTGTCCTAAAGAGGACTTGATTCAAAGCAATGTGGTGAGGCCATTGCTACACAGAATCCATTTCCTAGTAAGGGTGGCAGTAGAGGCTTCCAGCTGTTAGGGGCACCAATGACAGAGGTTCTGGCATCAAGAGCCCACTGCAGTATCCATGCCAAGCCCTGATGACAGTGAGGTCTTCTCTGTGGGCTTGGAGGAGCAATGGGATATTTTGTTCCTGGCTGTGTAACCTACAGGCTGATTCTTAGGCCCTTTGAAGCTCTTGTGAGTTAATGTTCTTTATTTATTTATTTTTGAGACAGGGTGTTGCTCTGTCACCCATGGTGGAGTGCAGTGGCACAGTCTCAGCTCACCGTACCCTCAACCTCCTGGACTCAAGTGATTCTCCTGCCTCAGACCCCGCAAGTAGCTGGGACTACAGGCATGCACCACCACACCTGACTAATTTTTGTAGAGACAGGTTTTACCATATTGGCCAGGCTGGTCTCGAAGTCCTGGACTCAAGCAATCCACTAGCCTCAACCTTCCAAAGTACTGGCATTACAGGCAAGCCACCATAACCAGTCGAGTGAATGTTCTTTAATAAACTCCATTCATGCCAGGCGTGGTGGCTCACGCCTGTAATCCCAGCACTTTAGGAGGTGGGCAGATCACAAGGTCAGGAGATCAAGACCATCCTGGCCAACCTGGTAAAACCCTATCTCTACTAAAAATACAAAAAATTAGCCGGGTGTGGTGGCACACACCTGTAATCCTAGCTACTCAGGAGGCTGAGACAGAAGAATCACCTGAACCCAGGAGGCAGAGACAGAAGAATCACCTGAACCCAGGAGGCAGAGGTTGCACTGAGCTGAGATCATGCCACTGCACTCAGCCTGGGTGACAGAGCAAGACTCCATCTCAAATAAATACATACATACATACATACATACATTCCATTTATATTTAAACTAGCTAGATTCCTCTTGTTTGCTGATATAGATGCCTACAAATGAATGATATTAGCTTACTACCCTAAACTAAATGGTAGACATGTATTATTACTAATTACCAGAGAGCTGTCTTCATTCAATAAGAATTTATTGAGCTCTTTTGTTCCAGTTAGTGTAATAGAAATATGAAAGTGTGGTCCCTTCTCTCAGGGAGTTTAAATTTTATCCTAAGCATCCAAAGTAGCATCCTGAAAACAAATATTAAGCATCAATACTTGATGCTTAATATTTATGTAAGCCCACTTCTAAACAACCTATGGAATGCCTGCCATGCCCGTAACTTTTTCTCAATATAGCAGCCGCAGGATATTCCTTAAGCTTTAAGTAGCCATTCTTTGTGTCAAGTAACCTTCTCATCCTGGCAACAACGTATTGGCCCAAGAATTTGAACCCAACAATCATGGAAGATATTGGGGAAATTCTTGAATATGCTTGAGTCCTCCGACATCCCTGTGGAACAGCTATTCTCACATGAACAAGTCAGTAAGTAGTTATGACCACTGATCTTAAGCAAAGTATGCCAGGATTCTCCTAACTCATAACTGCATTGAGAGAACAAGTAACATTTGTAAACACTGTTATTTAGGAACATTTGCCCTTAACATACACTTAGTAGAAAGAGTAAGCATACAAAATGATAAACTTGACTGTTGGTATCCTAAAAGATTAAAAGAGCTACAAATAGTCCATTTCTAGCTCAGATGAAAAGGAGGAGTAGGCTAGGCGTGGTGGCTCACACCTGTAGTCCCAGCACTTTGGAAGTCCAAGGCAGGCAGATCACCTGAAGTCAGGAGTTCAAGAGCAGCCTGACCAACATGGTGAAACCCTATCTCTACTAAAAATACAAAAATTAGCCAGATGTGGTGGCACATGCCTGTAATCCGAGCTACACAGGAGGCTGAGGCACCTTGAACCTGGGAGTGTAGGAGGCAGAGGTTGCAGTGAGCTTGAGTGACAGAGTGAGACTGTCTCAAAAAAAAAAAAAAAGTAGAGAAAATACTAATTATTAATACTTATTGAATGCTTACTCTATGCCAGAAACTGGTCGTTGTAAGTGACCTGAATGTATTCTTAATCCTCACAATTCTATAAGATGGACACTGTTATCCCCTCTTACAGATGAGCTGGTTAAAAAATTTGCTGATGGTGAACAGCTAGTAAGTGACAGGCAGGGATGATGAACCTAGGCAGTGGGCGTTCAGATCACATGTACTCCACTGTGCTGTACCACCCCTCCTCAGGTGGCTGCAATTGCAGCTTTTAATATTTTTTCTTAAAAAAAAAACAAAAAAAGATAAGGTTAGAATGGAAAAATGTCAGCAATTAATGGTACTCATTGATAGGTACACAGTTATTACATTATTCTTTGTTTCTCTGCATATTTCAATCAAAATATTAATGTAATTTAATTGTGCTGTTTAGCAGCAACAAAACAGATAAAGTAATCGGTATGTACATATGAGTCAGAGAAGACTTTTACAGAATAGGAGATGCTTGTGCTGGATCTTTAAAAGAGTCAAAAGCTGGATAGACCAGGTGAGATGGCTCACACCTGTAATTCCAGTACTTTGGGAGGTCAAGGTGGGAGGATCCCATGAACCCAAAAGTTCTAGACCAGACCTGGTAACAAAAGGAGACCCCCCGTCTCTACAAAAAATAAAAATAAGAAGTAAGAAATTTAGCCCAGCATGATGGTATGCACCTGTAGTCCCAGCTACTCGAGAGGCTGAGAAGGGAGGATCACTTGAGCCCAGTAGCTAGGGGCTGCCGTGAACTATGACCACACCACTGCCCTTCTGCCTGGGCAACAGAGCGAGACCTTGTTTCAAAGCAAGCAAGCAAACAAACAAAAGTTAGATAAATAGACATTCTGGGTAAAGGAGAGAGAATACCACATGTCATAATAGCAAGGCATGAAGCTAGCCACATGCATTCCCAAGTTACAGATGGTACCACTTGAGTGGGGAAAGTATTAGAGACAAGTCTTCAGGAAGAGGCAAGGGCCAGGACCTGAAGAAAGTGAATACTGTTCTAAAGAGTATGGGGTTTTTATCTAAGAGGCCAGAGATCATACTGAGGCAAAAGGGGGGCCATATGTAGCATAACGCTATGCTGTGTGTGTGTGTGTGTGTGTGTGTGTGTGTGTGTGTGTGAATTTGAATTAGTTAACTACATGTATATCCAAAATATGGCAGCTTTCACATGAAATTTTAAGTTTTCTACTTCTCATGAGAAATCAAAAGATTTAACAATACAGGGATGCTCAACCATACAGGGATATAGTATAATAACTATTTAGATAGCATTTACACTGGATAAGGGCAGCTCACTTTGCCATGTCCCATGGTTTACTCCGATGTAGACACAAGTGGTTTTTTTTTTTTTTTTGAAACCAAGTCTCACTCTGCTGCCCGGGCTGGAGTGCAATGGCACGATCTTGGCTCACTGCAACCT
>CAUYLG010068475.1:0-23483 GCA_963573385.1 Cacajao melanocephalus | reverse complement strand
ATATATACTATATATATTATATATATAATATATATAATATATATATAATATATATAATATATATATATTTTTTTTTTGCTGTTATTCACCAATAATAATCATGATACCCAAGGCATGTTCTGACTCAGCTCAGCCTCACTTCCTGCCACATCCCTCACCGCAGCTCCTGACTACCATCCAGCCTTACTCATCCACCTGCAGTTCTCCAATACCAGAAATGCCAGGCCTTCTGTTGTGTTGCACTGTTGACCTCAAGCAACCCTCAGGGTCTGGCTTTACTGAAATTTTCAGGAACTGACCAAGGCTTCCCTGGGATGGACCAGACACATCTACCGACCCTCATAGGATCTTGAGTTTGCCCTAGCTGAGAACTTGTCACAGTGCGCGGTATGGCCGTGAGCAAGAGGACAGCAGCGACCTCCCGTACCCCAGGCACACAAGAAGCACCAGTGGCTATTTGCTGAGAAACAACTGGTTGGATAAATTGATGGGAGAACAGAAGACTGCATCTAGCCATCTCACTTACCTGAAATTCTAAAAGTCAAAAGGGGAAAAAATAAATCTGGCTTTGCACCGAAAATACAGAACTAATGGCCCATTCATTTGACCCCAGAAAGGAACCCCAACCCCACAGCCCATGTATTGTCCCCCTGGAAAAATTTCAAGCATATCTTAGAGCCTACAGGTGTCAGCTTCAAATCCCAGCTCTGTCTCTTCAGTTTACTGCCAAAGCCACACTCTCCTGTTTTATGTATTCATAACAGTGGCACGTGCATTCATTCATTCATTTGAAGCTCCAAATAAGTGTCAAGCACTGTTCTAGTCCTCAGAGATTCAGCAGTGAACAAAACAGACAATGTATAGAGGAAGAGAGGCAATAAACAAAATAGATCAGTAATATATTGTGTGTTAGATGGTGGAAGCATTGAGAGAAACACTGCAGAGAAGGTGGATAAGGAGTATGGATAGTCAAGGCAGGCTTTTGAGCAGAGATCTGAAAAGGACAGTGTCTTAGTCTATTCTGGCTGCAATAACAAAATAGCTTAGACTATGTGCTTTATGAATAACAAATTTATTGCTGACAGTTTTGGAGGCTAGACATCCAAGATCAAGGCACTGGAAGATGTGGTGTCTGGTGAGGGCTGCTTCCTGGTTCATAGATGGCGCCTTCTCACTGTGTCCTCACATGAAGAAGGGGCAGAGGGTTTCTAATGGGCCTCTTTTATAAGGGCACTAATCTCATTCATGGGGCCTCCACCTTGTGGGACCCCTTCTAGTACCATCGCCTTGCGGGTTAAGATTTTAACATATGAATTTGTGTGGGACACAAACATTTAAAGCATAGCAAGGAGTGAGCGGGCCACTGGAATCCTGGGGGAACAGTGTTCTAAGCAGGGGACACAGCACGTGCAAAGGCCCTGAGGCCCAAATGAGATTAGTAAGTTTCAAGTACCAGAAAGAGGCAGATATGGATGATGTTGATTAAACCAGAGGAGGGGGGAGCGAAAGAGGAAGCAAGAGTAGGACATCTGGACTCAAGAGGCCATGTTAAGTACTTTGACCTATGCTCCGGGTAAGAGGGGAAGGACATTCACAGGCACCGGAGCAGGGGAGTAAGATGAGCAGATTTACGTCTCATCTAATCACTCTGGTTGCTGTATTGGTAACAGAATGAATGGGGAAGCCCAGAAGCAGGGAGGCCCAGGTAGGTAGCCAGGTGAGAACTGATGGTGGCTTGAACAATGTGGTGCTTATGGGCATGGTAGGAAGAAATTGGATTCCAGATATATTCTGAGAGGAGAACCAACAGGAACAATTATATATGTGTGTAAGATGAAGAGCAGAGTTGAGGATGACTTCAAGATTTTGACCTGCCTCGTAGGGTTGCTGTGAGGATAAGGAGGAAAAAATACCCTTCGAAAGCACTTAGCATATGGTAAGTACCACAAACATATCAATGTCGTTATTATGACCATGATTTAATTTTCAACAAAAAGTTAATTGTCTCTTTAATTGACCCACAACAAGGTAGAAAAAGCAATTCAGGAGAGAGAGATACTCCCAGAAGACATCTGATTGGAAAAAAGAAATGCCAGTTAATAATATAAGAGGAGGCTGAATAAATTTATTAAGCAGAGACACAGGAACTCACAAAAGCCACAGCCATTCAGACCCAGTCAGTAGGAAGACCAACAATCCTATACGCCAAAGTGCATTCCTGGGAATCCTCTTATAAAGGTTAATTTTCTTAATGCCACTGAATCATCCAGAAGATTAAATTAGGTTTATTAGATTCTGCCTAAAAGATCAGTCAACTGCAACCCATTATAGGAAGACTTTCATCTAAAATGCTCAAAGCAAAATACTTGGTACTTAAAAGGATAATTCCTCAGGTATCTAGAAAAGAAATGGCTGCCTCGAAAATCTAGGAAGATGCATCTTATTGTGACAGCATAAATTTACTTATATTCAAATGTGAAAGACACATTCACATCCATTACCTCCTTTGATGCTCATAAAAGCCCTAGGAAATAGATAATTATCATTAATTTCATAGGCATGAAATGTTATAGGTCCAGAAATATGAAGTGATTTGTCTGAAGTCATACTACAGAATAGATTAAGAGACAAAGCTAGGAATGTAGAAGGATCCTCCTCCCTCAGGTTCTCTTCACTGGCCCATGTTCTCCCAATGTCCATGTGCCTAGGAAAGCTGCCCACAGTGGGAAGATCCAAACCTAGAATTGAAATCTCATTCTGCCACTAACATTTATGTGACCTTTTATAATCTAAATAAGGCATGGCCAAACTTTCATTGCATGTCAAACTTAATCACTCTATAGTGCCTTCCAGGAGTCCTATGTTGAAGGAATCCATGATCAGACATCTGCCCTGGAAAGAAATGTGAGTTTGATTAATAATGTCTGCCATGAGCACAGATTAGGGAATGGAGGCATGATGCCTGATGTCTGTTATCACTGTGTTAGATCATCTATAAATTCCCTTCCAAATCTAATGTCAGATGATTATAACTAAACAGAAATGTCTATATCCATGAATAAAGGAGGAATTAAAATGCATAAATATATATACACGTACATATACACGTGTGTGTGTGTGTGTATGTGTGTGTCTGTGTGTGTGTATCCACTTTCTGCAATACCACAGGGACTCTGCCAGAGGCTTTTTGTGTCATAACATTTTCAAATATTTATACTTCACATTTTTAGAATATCCTCACACTGAGAAGCTCAAGGTAATATACCTTAGTAACACTTTTGTATATTTTTCAATTGCCATTTGTAGAAATTATATCTTAATCTTAAACTATAGCCAACAGGACTTTGCTCATGTTTCCAGAATGCATGTTGCCATTAACAGTGGAAGTAGCTTTATTGCCTAATCAGTTACTCTACAAATTCCATTTTGTTGAACATATGACATTTTGCAGAGAAATAAAACCATGGCCTAAAAGTAATAAATACAAACTATAATGGGGGCGAGATTGTACTTTTAATACCTAACTCTACCAAGAATCATCATCACACTAAACATATGTTATCTTTGGATGGTGGTTTCTGCAGCTCAATTGTGACATCTCACTTTGCCTCACTTTGTTACAATATACATTATTGATATGTCTGTATAACAAAGGTCATCTATGATCATCTGGAAAGGCAAAAGTCTAAGCACAGCTTTTTTGACACTGCTTTGTTCCAAAAATCATCTATTATTTATTGCTCTGAACAAAATATGCTGTGAAAGTAACTTGCTGCAAGCAGAGAAAGAGTTACTTTTTTTTTTTTTTTTTTTTTTGAGACAGAGTCTTGTTCTGTTGCTGCAGACCTAAGTTCAAGTGATTGTCCTGCCTCAGCCTCCCAAGTAGCTAGGACTACAGTCATGCGCCACCACACCTGGCTAGTTTTTGTATAGAGAGGGTTTCATCATGTTGACTGGACTGCTCTTGAACTCCTGGCCTCAAGTGATCCACCCACCTGGGCCTCCCAAAGTGCTGAGATTACAGGTGTGAGCCACTGCACCCAGCCAAGGGTTACATTATTTGAACCACAAATATATATCAAGGTGAGATGTAACCTATTTCATTTAATAGATACCACATTCATGGCATGTTTTTCTTCTAAACCTTGATACTGAATATAAGGAAACATAGGTAAGCTCATTTACTCAAAAAATATTTCTTGAACAGATATTAGATGCCAGATGTCTATTATAAAACAAGCTATATAATCAGTAAGTGACAAGTGACAGTAATCTAATTCCTAGATTAGAATTCAGCCATCTGATTTTCTTTTCTCCAGCCCAGCATTTCTCACAGCATGATCTGATATGGCCCACCTACATCAGAGTCAACCAGAGTATTTGTAATAAACTTATCATCAGCCTCACCCACGCTTACTGAATCAGAATCTCATGGAGTAGCTTGAGAATCTGCCTTTTACCAAGCAACTCTCCTGATTCTACACACAGTAACATTGAGAACAACTGTTTTTTATTACATCATATCCCCAAGATTCTTTAAGCAAGAAGATGCTAGATACGGTGCCTGGTAGACTGTGGGCATTTGATAAATATTTACTGAATAACTAAGTAACTATTGCTGCATTTGGTGTACTGTTTAATTATATTAGGAGAGCTTTAACTAGGAAACTAGCAAAATTGTCTTTATTAAACAGAGAACAGAGTAAAAATTTTGTAGTCCCTTCCATATAAACAGCATATTCACACAAGTACCTGATTTAGTCTCCACAAAATATCTTAGCAGTGGGAAAGTTAACCAAAATGGTTTCTGTAAAGGAAATGACTAAACTGCTAGATAATTTACCCAAAACATTTTAAATTAAATTTTAAGTCTCAGGATACATGTGCAGGACATGCAGGTTTGTTACATAGGTAAACATATGCTACGGTGGTTTGCTGCACCTATCAACCCATCACCTAGGTATTAAACCCTGCATGCATTAGCTATTTATCCTGATGCTCTCCCTTCCCCTAACCCCCAACACGCCCCAGTGTGTATCACTCCCCTCCCGGTGTCCATGTGTTATCATTGATCAGCTCCCACTTACAAGTGAAAACATGAGGTGTTTGGTTTTCTGTTCCTGTGTTAGCTTGCTGAGAATAATGGCTTCCAGTTCCATTTTTGTGTCTGCAAAAGACATGTTCTTGTTCCTTTTTATTGCTGCATAGTACTCCATTGTGCATATATACCACATTTTCTTTATCCATTCTACCACTGATGGACATTTGAGTTGATTCCCTGTCTTTGCTATTGTGAATAGTGCTGCAATGAACCTACAAGTGCATGTATCTTTATAGTAGAAAGATTTATATTCCTTTGGGTATATATCCAGTAATGGGACTGCTGGGTCAGATGGTATTTCTGGTTTTAGGTCTTTGAGGAGTAGCCACACTGTCTTCCATAATGGGTAAACTAATTTATATTCCTACCAACAGTGTAAAAGCATTCCTATTTCTCCATAGCCTTGCCAGCATCTGTTATTTCTTGGCTTTTTAATAATCACGATTCTGACTGTCATGAGATGATATCTCACTGTAGTTTTGATTTACATTTCTCTAATGATCAATGATGTTGATCTTTTTTTCATATGTTTGTTGGCCACATGAATGTCTTCGAGATGTGTCTGTTCATGTCCTTTGCCCACTTTTTAATGGGGTTGTTTTTTCTTGAAAATTGTTTAAGTTCCTTGTAGACTCTGGATGTTAGACCTTTGTGAGATAGATTTCAAATTTTTTTCCCATTCTGTAGAATGTCTGTTCACTCTGATGATAGTTTCTTTTGCTGTGGAGAAGTTCTTTAGTTTAACTAGGTCCCACTTGTCAACCTTTGGTTTTGTTGCAATTGCTTTTGATATTTTCATCATGAAATCTTTGTCTGTGTCTATGTCCTGAACGGTATTGCTGAGGTTTTCTTCTAGGGTTTTTGTAGTTTTTGGTTTTACATTTAAGTCTTTAATCCACCTTGAGTTAATTTTTGTGTAAGGTGTAAGGAAGGAGTCCAGTTTCAATGCTCTGCACATGACTAGACAGTTTTCCCAGCACCATTTATTAAATAAGGAATCCCTTCCCCATTGCTTGTTTTTGTCAGGTGTGTCAAAGATCAGATGGTTGTAGATGTGTGGTCTTATTTCTGACATCTCTATTCTGTTCCACTAGTCTATGTGTCTGTTTTTGTACTAGTACCATGCTGTTTTGGTTACTGTAGCCTTGCAGTATAGTTTGAAGTTGAGTAGCCTAATGCCTCCAGCTTTGTTCTTTCTGCATAGGATTATCTTGACGATGTGGGTTCTTTTTTGATTCCTTATACAGGTGATGCAAGCCAAGTCTTGAAAAGTATTTGTGTATGTATGCTTGTCTTCTCTTGCTGCTCTATGGAATCTTGGGACTGCCATATGCAGAAGTGTGAGCTAGCTTACCTTAGGATAAAAGACATGTGTCAGCTGAGGCCCCCAAGAATAGCACTCCTGTCAACTGGCAGACAACTGTGTGAGGCAATCCTAGACCACCTGCACCAAGCCAAGCCAGCCTGGAGCAGAAGAATCATCCAACAAACTTAGCAAAGAGTAAGAAGTAATAAATATGATATTATACAACACTTAGCTTTGTGGCATTTATTTCTTAATGCAACAAAAAATGAACTGATAAACATTTGCTTAGTTTCTCAGTAATATGCAAAACACTTTTTAAGAGACAAACAAGAAGCCATTAAAAAGAGTGTTAGAAAAGATGACAATTGACTCCCATAAGGAAAACTGTAATGAGACTAAAAATAAAATTATTAAAATCAGCAATGAAAGAGAGTAAAACAGAAATAACACTGCAAAAAATTAAGCAATGTAGAAAACAACCTGCAGCTTTCATCTTAGAATAGACAGAAAAAGAAACAAGAAATTAAAATGAAAGAAAGTTGATGTGTAAGACAAAGCTTTAAATCATGAGCAGTGTTATTTCCAGAAGAAAGAAGAAGGAACAATCAACAGAATATTATCCAGCCATAAAAACCAATGGAAGATACGTAATACAACATGGACGAACCTTGAATCATTATGTTAAGTGAAAGAATCCTGACACAAAAAGTAATGTATTGTATGATCCCATTTACATAAAAATTTATCAAATAGGCAAATTCTCAGAGATGGAAAGCAAATTAGTGCCTCCACCAAGAGCTGGTGGAAGGGGAAAATAGGCAATAACTGCAAATAGGTTAGGGTTTGTTTTTGGGGTGATGAAAATGCTCTAAAATTAGTGGTGATGTTTGAACAGCAAAATAACTAAATTGTACATTTCAAAAAGATGAATTTTATCTCAGTAAAACCATTTTTAAGTCAATTAGCAACTAATGACTCTGGGTTAGAGCAATATTGATGAAACAGCACATAGATCAGAAACATACACACACATACACGCACACACAAGAATTACTATAAAGGATGAATAACAAATAAATGGGATTGTATTAGTCTCTTTTCATGCTGCTGATAAAGACATACCCAAGACTGGGCAATTTACAAAAGAAAGAGGTTTAATTGGACTTACAGTTCCATGTGGCTGCGGAACCTTCACAAACATGGCAGAAGGGAAGGAGAAGCAAGTCACATCTTATATGGATGGTGGCAGACAAAGAGAGAGCTTGTGCAGGGACATTCCACCTTCTAAAGCCATCAGATCTCATAAGACTTATTCACTACCACGAGAACAGCACGGAAAGACCTGACCCCATGATTCAATTATCTCCTACTGGGTCCCTCCCTCCCATAATTCCACATGGGAATTATGAGAGTACAATTCAAGATGAAATTTTGGTGGGGACACAGAGCCAAACCATATCGGGGATGAATAGATTATTCAAGACATAGTGTAAAAAATGGCTTTTTCTTTAAAAGCATATCAAATTTACATTCTCACCTCCAGACAGCAAAATAAATCCTGTTTAGATTAGTGATTTGGATGTATAAAGAAAGTAGGTGCAAACATAAGGTATTTATTGCCCTACAGAAGAAGATAGACTTTCTTAGCATAAGGCAATGGAAGCAGCCACAAATTAGAACACTGAAGAATATGCTATCTTAAGACATAAACATCTGTAGAACAGAAATACCTGCAAAATTTAAAGGACAGTAATAAAACTGAATAAAACATACCTCATAAATTCCTCACACAATAATTTAATATTTTTATTTTGAAAAATGCATTAAAATGGATGAATCCTTAATTGGAAATGAATAAATAATATTAACAGAGAGAATAAAAACAAATTGCTAATGAATGTTAAATTTCACAAATAATAACAAAATATGAGGATATTTTTTCACCTATCCAACTGGAAAATATTTATAAATAAGTGCTGTTGACTTAGAAACTCTGGCAGAAGTACAAATCAGTATGAAAGCAATCATGCAATATGTAAGAAGTTCTTAAAAATTTTAATACCCAGGTAAACATGTACCAATTATTTAACATCAATTTCTTAAAATAAAATGCATACTTTAAAATAATATATTATCAGATACACTTCTAGGAATCTATCCTAAGAAAAAAATGCAATATGTAAACAAAAATGATGCATGCATATTGTATTCATTTTTTCACAAAGATTTATTAAGCATCTACTATGTACCTGGGTCTGTTCTAGTTAATAAGAATAACAGTAACAAAAAAAAAGACGTAAATCCCTGACCATACATAGCCTATATCCTGGGCAGACAATAAACAAAATACATGGTCTGTTTGATGATAAATGTACTGAAGCAGCTGACAAGAGATACTGGTATGCACAGCAAAGTCTCTGGTCCACTGGCTGTTGAGGTTATTGCTGTGGATGCCCTCAAGCAGGCATTAAAAAGAAACACAAAGATTCTCACATTTGGTACATGCTTCCAAGAGTTTCTTTTCAAGCCTCTTCCCCAGATTTCCTGGTGCCTGTTCTTATTATTTATTATACTTTAAGTTCTGTAGTACATGTGCAGACGGTGCAGGTTTGTTACATAGGTATACATGTGCCATGAAAGTGTTTTACTCCATCGATCACCTCGTCATCTATATTAGGTATTTCTCCTAATACTATCCCTCCCCAATCCCTCTACCCCCTGCTATTCTTCCCCTAACCCCCCACTCCCCAACAGACCCCAATGTATGATGTTCCCTTCCCTGTGTCTGTGTGTTCTCATTGTTCAACACCCACTTATGAGTGAGAACATGTGGTGTTTGGTTTTCTGTTCTTGCGTCAGTTTGCTGAGAATTATGGTTTCCAGTTTCATCCATGTCCCTGCAAAGGACATGAACTCATCTTTTTTATGGCTGCATAGTATTCCATGGTGTATATGTGCCACATTTTCTTTATCCATGGTGTATATGTGCCACATTTTCTTTATCCAGTCTATCATTGATGGGCATTTGTGTTGGCTCCACGTCTTTGCTATTGTGAATAGTGCTGCAGTAAACATACGTGTGCATGCCTCTTTATAGTAGAATGATTTATAATCCTTTGGGTATATACCCAGTAATGGGATTGCTGGGTCAAATGGTATTTCTATTTCTAGATCCTTGATGAATTGCCACACTGTCTTCCACGTGGTTGAATTAATTTATACTCCCACTAACAGTGTAAAAGTGTTCCTATTTCTCCACATCCTCTCCAGCATTTGTTGTCTCCTGATTTTTTAATGATCTCCATTCTAACTGATGTGAGATGGTATCCCAATGTGGTTTTGATTTGCATTTCTCTAATGAGCAGTGATGATGAGCTTTTTTTCATGTTTGTTGACTACATAAATGTCTTCTTTTGAAAAGTGTCTGTTCATATCCTTTGCTCACTTTTTTATGGTGTTGTTTGTTTTTTCTTGTAAATTTGTTTAAGTTCTTTGTAGATCCTAGATATTAGCCCTTTATCTGATGAGTAGATTGCAAAATTTGTTTCCCAATCTGTTGGCTGCCAGTTCAATATATTGATAGTTTCTTTTGCTGTGCAGAAGCTCTTAAGTTTAATTAGATCCCACTTGTCTATTTTGGCTTTTGTTGCCATTGCTTTTGATGTTTTAGTCATGAAGTCCTCACCCATGCCTATGTCCTGGATAGTATTACCTAGGTTTTCTTCTATATTTTATATGGTGTTCTTCTAATCTTGTTCCATCTGGGTCACTGACCATCTAGCCATTTGTCTGAGTCTACTTCTGATCTCAGCTCCCTCTCTCTCCACCCAATGTCAATGGTCAAGTGTGTCACTGCAGCTCTGCCTGCTGGGAGGGTGGTTCTTCCATCACTGTTTAAGGCCACCCATGAGTGGGGCTGCAGTATGGCAGCAGTATTTTTAATTCACACCCTCTTTCATGCTGTCCCACCTATTAAATAGGTGAGCCATGTTTTTCCTCTTCTGTCAACCAGTGGTAGGGAATTTGAAAGGTCTGGTTTCTGCAGCATGTTTCCCCTGGTAAATGGCCTCAATTTGCTTGGGGAAACATTGTGGGCAATTGCTACTACATTTGCTTGCTGCAGTTTTGCCGGTTTCTTCCTTGAGGAAATGCTATCTTCCCTTCCAACAATGAGTTCAGGATATGAGAACTATTTCAGAGCTGGAAACTGGGTGACAGACCACCATTTCTACATTGCAATGACTAGCTTCAGCCCTCTCTTCATCAGCTTTTGATTTTTTCCAGTTTTGTAAGTCAAGTTATGCTTTCACAGGCTACCTGCACATTTCTATTGCTCCCTGGAACATCATAGTCCATCAGCCACTGCTTTAGAACCTGTAAAAATCCAGGGCACCCTGGTCCTTCCTCTGGCCTTGCTGTACTAATATTGTAATTATGTCCTCTTGACTCTGCTGGCTAAGGGCTGACACCTTGCTTCAGTTAGTCTAGAAATTATCTTGTCCAGTTCAAAAGCAATGTCATCCAATGTGAACCCTGGTCCATAAAACACATTGAGCTTTTCAAAAACTCTCTTCCACCCTAAGCAGTGTATGGTAGATTCCTTACTGACCTATGCACTTTCCCAGGGAACATAATTATACAGCGTGCTCTCTGGACTCACGTAACAAATCCAGTCTATTATTCCCATCCCTTCAAACTTTTGACTCCCTCCTTATTTCTCTGCTAAGACTGTTCTGGCATCTCCATCTCATTAAGCCATCATTCTTTCCAAGTCTCAGGAAGTCATCCCAATAGAATATTAGGATTGGTTCCAATGTGTCTTTGCCAGGACATTAAATCTTGACTAATAGGAGAATGCTTCTTTATTAATAAATTTTCCCCTATCCAGCCTTGCTCTGGTTCTAGCACATGCATATGATCCAGATCCTGCAATTCCACAGTAACTAAGTGGTTTCCTCCAAGAGCAGGCACAGTATTCCCTGTTTAGACTCTGCTAAGGCCTAATCTTTATTTATTGGTATGAAGATAACAAGGAGAAATGGTACAGATCTTGGGGAGGACAGCAAGTGTGTTCCAACTCATCTGCCTCCCAGTCTCTTCATAGGTCTCTAGGCAAAAGCAATATTCTTTCTTCTACCAGAGAGAAAGGGGTAGCTTCTGACAACCTGGAAGACTCAAAGAAATCTAGGTACCTATAACACTCAGACACTCCATTCAAATGCCCTATCTCAGGCCTCAGGATATTGCTCTTTCCTTATCAGGGCACTGACATTGACATTGATATTGACAATGCATGTTGTGGCTATGAATGAAGTCTCATTTGCAGCTCTGCCACCCTTACAAGTAAATCCTAGGCTTGACTTTCTACATCGTCTTTCCTGTTGCTGCAGGAATTGAGTGTCGCTTTAAATTATGCTATAGAAGCTTTCTGACTCTACATTGTGCCATGAGTGGATATCTGATCTGAGCCTACCATTTTAATTTTTAAAAGCTTTCAAAGAAGTCCACAGAATCTAGCCAACTTCTAAATCCTTATGATCACCATTGCCCCATAGCATTCATGCAGTAGGGCTACTACATAATCATAATTTAGTGGTTTACTTTCAACCTGTACTCGTTTATGTGGCTGGAATTTTTAGTAATTCCAATATTACGTCATGCTAGGTATTATCCACACTCCACTTAACATCGCCAATGGGTGACCCAGAGCATCCACTTCTAAGGGAATTCCCAGCGTCTTCAAAAGAAGAGCAGAAATCTAAAACCTGTGTGTAGGTGGATGATTCTGGAGGTATTACCACAGAACAAGCAAGGGAGACTAGGGAAAGTGAAACAGGGAAAAAAGAAAGATTAACAGAAGGGTCAATTATCCAAGCCAACACTGCTATGGACAGCTGGGGCTGGGTCCCTCTGGGATGGCTCAGCACAAAGAATGGCTCTCAGAATTTTCTGTGCAAGGATGGACACACAGAAGCATGTATCCATCAGCTTCCACCTTCCTTGGTTAAAGGTGCCCAAGAGTTTCTTAGCTCCCTCTGCTTTTGTGAACTGCACCTGAATTCTGTGCTGTGGTGTTAGGGAACTTCAGAACAGAAAGAAAAGGCATATGGCACAGACCTTAAGGAAAGACCGTGTCCACAAGAAGAAGTAAATTAAAGCCCACAGAAAGTATAGCAGAAGCCATGGCTGGAATCAGAGTATGCTAGGCTGAATAAGGGTCTTCTAAGGACTTCCACACCCTAATCCCTAGAACCTGTGAATGCTACTTTATATGGAAAAAATGACTTTGTAAATGTGACTAAATTAAGAATCATGAGGTAGGGGATTATCCTGAATTACCTGGGTGGGCCCTAAATATAATTCCAAATTTCCTTATAAAGAGGGAGAAAGGGAGATTTGACTACAAAAAAGAAGGTAAGGCAATGACAGAAGCAAGCTTTGAGCCTCTGAGGCTGGAGGAGGGGGTCACAAGCTGAAAACTGTGGGAAGCCACCAGAAGCTCAAAAAGGCATGGAAATTGATTCTTCCCTCAAAACCTCCAGAAGGAATCAGCCCTGCGAATGCTTAATTGCAGCCCAGTGAAACTGATTTCAGACTTCTGATCTCCAGACAGGCCAGGCAATACACTTTGTGTTGCATTAAGCTACTAAATCAATGGTAATTTGTTACAGTAGCAATAGAAAGTGAATACACAGATTTACAGCAAAGACACTATCAGATGATGTGCCCCTGACTAATCACAGTCTCTGCACAATGGCTCACTGCTGGACTATTCCAAGCCCTTTACTGCTTCTATGACCTGTGTTCACAATGTCTTCTTTTTATTTATTGATTGATTGATTGTACTTTAGATTCCAGGGTACATGTGCAGATCATGCAAGATTGTTGCACACAAGAACAGAAAATCAAACACTGAATGTTCTCACTCACAGGTGGGTGTTGAACAATGAGAACACTTGGACACAAAGAGGGGAGCATCACACACTGGGGTCCGTTGGAGGGGCTACAGGAGAGAAAATGGGAGGGAGGGTGGGGGAGGGATAACGTGGGGAGAAATGTCAGGTATAAGTGATGGGGGTATGGTGGCAACAATGTTTTCTTTTCTAAAGCAACAGTCCTCAACCTTTTTGGCACCAGGGACCAGTTTCGTGGAAGACAATTTTTCCACGGACAGGGGTGGGGGGTGTAGAGACGGATGGTTTCAGGATTATTCAAACTCATTATATTTATTGTTCACTTTATTTCTATTCATATCACATTGTAATATATAATTAAATAATTATACAACTCAAAATAATGTAGACTCAGTGGGAGCCCTGAGCTTGTTTTCCTGCAACAAGATGGTCCCATCTGGGGGTGATGGGAGACAGTGACAGATCATCAGGCATTAGATTCTCGTAAGGAGCATGCAACCTAGATCCCTCCTATGCACAATTCACAATAGGGTTCGTGCTCCTATGAGAATCTAACACCACTGCAGATTTGACAGGAGGCAGAGCTCAGGCTTTAAGGTGAGTGACGTGCAGCAGCTGAAAATACAGATGAAGCTTCGCTCCCTTGCCCGCTGCTCATCTCCCACTGTGAGGAGGTGAGTAGTCCTGTGGCCAGAGAGTTGAGGAGTTGGGGACCCCTGCTGTAAAGCACTCTGTGCTACTATCTGCATGCCTGTCTCCTTCTGATCTTCTGGCTGAAATTCAAATCATATTCTTGGAGGACTTCAAAGACTTTCCAATCTTAAGTGAATCTCTGTGATTCTTTTTTTTCAAAGCACCGTTTCCTTCGTAATAGTTATCATTTGTTTTTATTTTGCATATGTGTCTGCCTGCTTGTTTACTGTGTTCCTCTGCCTGTCTATAGCAAAGCTTCTCAAGGGCAGCGGCTGAGTCCATCTTCTTCACCATTGTATCTTCACTGCCTCACAGAGCACCTAATAAGTGCTCAGAAGACACCGAAAAAGTGTATTTTTTTAAACAGGGTGATTGCTTAAATAAATAACTCTCCTCAGCTATCATTTTTGTACTAGAAATAACTGATCTCAGTTAAGATCCTCTGGATGATGTTTGTTTATGACCAAATCACCAGCACTCAATACAGGGCCTGGCACAGAACAGCTGTACAATAAACAGTGGGTTGAATCAAGTGAATTCATGAAGCTGGAAGCAATGGCTTAAAGTTTACCTTTTGTGGTATCAGATGTATATTCACTCCAAACCCACATGTACCAACAGAGTTCAATTAATTCATAGCAAATAAAAATCAATACAAAAATCTTGCCAGCCAGTGACTTTCCTGTGACCTCCAAGATGAAAATGGGTAATCTAATTTCCCAACTATTTCCCAAGCCAGTTTTGACAAAGAAAGGGACTTATTTATTGTCTTGTAGTCTCCAAAATTCAGATGCCTAAAATTAGGCTTCCTGTCATATTCAAAAGTCTGGTAGGTAGGAGTGAGCCTTCCTTTTTTGTCCTCCTGTTTATGCCTCAGATAGTGGCCAGTGGGACTCCCAATCCCTCAAAGCTCAGTGAGGACTAGCGAAACACTTCCCCTTTCTCACCTGGCCTCACTCAAGTGTCTGCAAAGGAGGAGAGAAGTTACTCTGACAGGTGGGGTAAGCTTTGATTGCTATGCAGGTGGCCAAGTAAGTCCACTTGCTCTGCAGACCTGATCCCCACAGAGGTGTATTTCCCATTTTAAACTTGGAAGGAAAAGGCAGCAAGAATGAATGATACCACATTCTCCAAAAGCACCAGATCGCCCTGTACTACTGGAATTTCAGTAACTTTATTACTTTGATATTTTGATCCCCACTGGTTATCAAGGCATTGTGTTTATTTATCATGGGTTTCAATCTGGAATAAAAAAATGGTGGTATGAGTGACACCCACCCACTACCCACATGGTATGTCAGAGGGAAGCAGTTTCTCCTTCCTCCTCCACCATCTGGCTTGACCTACATGACTGATTGCTTTCACACTCTCCCTGGTCAACACTCTAAATAGCCCTTAAGGCACCTCTCTACCCTAAACCTCAGCCTGTTGGGCTGGTTTTCCGGCACAGCCCATGGCTCCTGTCTCCCATAAATGACTTTCTCAAATCCACAGCTATTAGCTGGGATCAATTACAATTTATTCAACAAATTGTGGCAAGTCACTTACTCTCTCCCAGGCTCTGAGCTAGATTACAGAGATGAACAAGTCACAGAGTCTCTTTTAGGGAGATCATTACCTAACCCAAAAGATTGTCAGATATGCAAATTAAAGCAAAAACTTTTTCTAGGGGCCATGATACAAGGTACCTAATGAAAAAATGGGGTCATTTCTAAAGAGGGTTCCAAAAAAGACTTCACAGAGGAGAAAACGCTTGATCTGAATGTCAAGAGCTAAACAGATTTTCCAAAAGGCAGAGAGAGAAGCAGGAGTCACTGTGAGCAACTGCATGGGGGCATAAAGTGGCCAGGGCCACAGAGGAAAGGCAAGCAGAGCAATGTAGCCAGAGTGGAGAGTAAATGAAAGTACAACAGGATGAGGCTGGAGGGGTGCACCAGCATCAGTCACGGAGGAGCTGTGTGCTCACTGAAGGTGCTCCTGGCCACACATGTGCGCTGATGCTCACTCCTCATCCTCATCCTGGAAGACTAACTGACAATAATTTTGTGGGACTCAAAAATCTCCTTTAAAAGGCTGTGGGTTGGAAGGACAGATATTCATTCCAGTACCCACATTGAAGACAGTCTTCAGAACTGAGCATGCAGAGTAGATGCTGCAGGGATGCTGAAATTACATTTGCATATGTGTGGATACCCAAGTCTAGTGGAGGAACAGTGGTTCCCCACCCCATCCACTGGTGAGGGGCAATGCCTGGT
The DNA here is from genome assembly GCA_963573385.1 of Cacajao melanocephalus. NCBI lineage: Eukaryota > Metazoa > Chordata > Mammalia > Primates > Pitheciidae > Cacajao > Cacajao melanocephalus. The sequence goes on along the minus strand of CAUYLG010068475.1, from coordinate 7,214 downwards.
TTACAGCCACCTGCCAGTCACACTGGCAGCTGTTGTTTGTTGCTTCTATATTCTACACAATTTACTCATACTTCTTATATTTATTTCATCCAGGCAAAGAATCTTATGTGTTTCCTCATTTTAGAGATGTGGAAATTGAGTTTAGAGAAGTTCAGTGTTGTACCCAACTCTCTCAATCAGTAAGTGGCAGAACTGGAACTCAGACACAGGCTTGCCTAATGAGTGTTTCACCTCCAGATCACAGCATTTCATCCAGCCCAGTATGGGGATTGAACAGCGTGAACATAACATTACCACTCTCTAAGATTTCCATCTGGGCAGCTGATGTAGATCTACATCTGCCCAGGTAACTTCTCTGGCTTATTAAAAAATAGTGGTAATAATAATAATGGCATCAACAATTATAACCACACATATGAATATGCATTGTCAATGAGTCCATAATTATACACGACAAAATATAAGGGGTTTGCTGATATTTTTACTAGTAGTACTCATTATTTTGTTGTCTTTATAGTGTGGTCATCATCATTTTAATTTAAAATTATAACAAGCTGAAGAATTATTAGCCAGGCAAGTAATAAAACCCATCATGGTGCTTTTATTTCCTACTTGGGACTATAAATTAAATGTGAAAAAACTAACCTTTATTCCCGAGGATAGATGATTTAATGTTGAATGACACCAACTCTGGTAGAAAACATCCCTGATGAAATAGGAACTCCAAGTGTGATTTAGCACATGGGGATGTCCAAGCAGGAGAGAATGTCCCCACAAGGCAATTAACTCTGGGTCACATGACCAGTGAGTTTCTGAACCTTGATGAGTGAAGGTGAGAAAGGTTCATAAAGTCTGCCGGGAGCCATCCACCATCCAAGAGAAACACAGTTTGTAATCAAAACAGAGGGAGGAAGAGGACGCATGGCATCTGGCAGAGAAGAATTATTTATCCAGATATTTATTCTACCTTGACACCAAGCATCTAGAGGGACCGAGGCATCTGTCTAAGTGTTTGCTCTGTGTGTGTGTATGTGTGTGTGTGTGCGCGCTCATGCGCACATGCGTGCACACATGTCCATAAGAGAGCATACAGAATTGAATAAATCAAACATCTGCACAGAGGATGGGACAACTGAGGCAGGAGAGAACAGTTATAAGGGCTCATTTTCCTCAAATCTGAAACAATTATATTCAAATCCCAGCTCTGACACTATGTGTTTCTCAGAAATTTTCCCGAGCTTCCTAAATTCAGGTTCCTTAGATGCAAAGTGAGAATAGTAACCAACAGTGTTGCTGTGAGGCTAGTATAAGCCAACGCATGCTCGCTGCAAAATAAGTGATTAATAAATCTTGTCCATTATTATAACTGTTATTATTGCTGCTAGTCTATTATGTGAGCACTGCAGAAGGATAATAAAACAAAAAAACAGATGGGCTGAATTTTCTCCTTTTTAGCCAGATATGTGCATCTCTAGCAAAAGCAGCTGAGATTAAAAACGATGAGGAAAGAAAAGAGTGGGTCACATTCAAAGAACAACTTTTGAATTATTTCAAAGCCAATTCTTCACAAAACAGAAGGTCTTTGCTACACAAAGGGTTATGTGCCACACCTGGGAGATTGTTAGTAATGCACAATAGCAGCTCCGGCTCCAGAGTCGACTACATCGGAGTCTGCATCTTAACGAGATCCCCACGTGATCGGCAAGCACGATCAGCTTTGAGGAGCACAGAGCTGGGACACAGTCTGCATTTGTCCACAATCATATCAAATCCTCTAATGAATGGATAGGAAGGGTCCATTTAGCCAAGCAGCTGATCCAATCAGTCACACCTGATCAATTTACACCCCAAAAAGTAAACAGCTGAGCTGACCAGCTCAAATGGAGCAATGCCCAAGGCAATTGGCCCTAAATCGGAAGCAGATGGTGTATGTGAACGGCCATCCAAAAGTATTTTAACTGGGACAGTCCCCTCCCTTACCCCCAGGATGTTTACAATCTGTTAGGGTCAACAGAGGAGTAGACCATTAAGTCAAATTGCTAGATGAGTCAGAAGAGGGTCTAGGAGTAATTTATTCTAAGTTGTAAAATCAGAGCAGCTTCTTAGAGAAAGTAAAGGTGGACAGTGACAAAGGAGCAGGAAGAGGAGTGTATTAGTCTGTTTTCATGCTACTGACAAAGACATATCCAAGACTGGGCACTTTACAAAAGAAAGAGGTTCACTGCACTTACAGTTCCACGTGGCTCTGGAGGCCTCACAATCATGGCAGAAGGCAAGGAGGAGTAAGTCACGTCTTACATGGATGGCAGCAGGCAAAGGGAGAGAGCTTGTGCAAAAAATCGCCCATTTTTAAAACCATCAGATCTCGTGAGACTTATTCACTATCACAAGAACAGCACAGGAAAGACCCGCCCTCATGATCAATTACCTCCCACAACATGTCAGAATTCAAGATGACATTTGGGTGGGGACACAGCCAAATCATATCAGGGAGGAAGATGCAATTTGACTGAAGGGATCCATGAGGAGTAACAGCAGAAAAGTACAGGATAAGTTCACACAAGAGTCTTGAAAACTGAGGCAGGTGTTCCAGCAGCAACATCGAGGCAGAGAGAAGAGAAACACTAAGGAATTTTGTCCTAAAGAGAGAAATGACTTGGACATATGGACAGCCACAGCTGCTACTTTCTTTGGCCTTTGCATAAGCCACAGGACACAATCTCCCTGTGGCTGAGGCAAGGCAATTCTTTGTAATCTGGACTTGATTTGTCCTGTTAGGTGTCAGAGTCCTGCTGGTGCTCACTTGGAGGAAGAAGGAAACCATTCCTCTTATATGAGGATTTCCAGACTTGTTATTTTTCTAACATACAAAATGGGCACTTCGGGCCCTTATGCCTGAGGCAGAGATGGCTAACTCCACACATAACATATTCAGCCTTATGGAAGAGAGCATTGTCTCTGGAAAGAAGATGATCATTCCAGTCCTTTGTTTCCCAACCTCCTATCCATGACCCCTTGCACTTAAATGTAGCCATGAGGCTAGTTCTCACTAAAGAATAGAAGTAGAAGCAATGTGTTTGTGCTCAGGCCAAGGCTCGAAAGAAGTGGCTTTTTCTCTCTCCCCTATCCACAAACTTTATGCGAATGATGGCAAGACTCTAGAGGACAATAGAGCCTGGGCCTCAAGTCTCCGCAAGAAGTAAAGCCAACAACCACCAGCCAGGAACAAGACATAACTTTCCATTGTATTTGAGCCACTCTATGTTTTGGGGTCTATATAACAGCTAGCATTACCCTAATACAGACTTTATAGAAGTAACTGCTAGAATTAAAGGAAAGAATGAGAGAAAAGTACTTTATAAACTATAATGTCCTAAATAACACCATTACTTCATTGAAAATTCGACAGATATCTATGGAGCAGCTATTATATACAAAGCTCGTACTTGATACAGAGCAATCAGTGATGAAGAGAATAGACATATTCTCTCTCTCCCAGATTAGCATTGAGTTACTACTCAATAGTGCTGGATAGAGCATAAAAATCATACCATCTATCTTTCAGTAGAGAAAATATTGCATCATAGCCTCATTTATCTGTCCAATGGGACAAAAGGCAGGCAAAATTAGAGCCAATCCCATTGAATGGCTTTCACCAAGTTTCTGTATATTTATTTTTAAATGCATAGCTTGCTTCATTCCAAGCAAGATTTAAGACAGCTTACAAGATAGCTTAAATTTAAAATGAAAATGAAGGAAGAAAGTTATAACAAGGTGGGAATATGAAATGGGACCATGAATATAGCTAAATATGCAGTCACTAATGACTTACACATTTGTCACAAACTTAGATCTGAGTTTGTTGTTTTGTTTTGTTTTGCTTTGAGACAGGGTCTCGCTTTGTCACCCAGGCTAGAGTGCAGTGGTGTATGATCATGGCTCACTGCATCCTTGCAGGCTCAAGCAATTCTCTCATTTCAGCCTCTTGAGTAGCTGGAATCACAGTCACATACTAGCATGACTGGCGATATTTTAAAAAATTTTGGGAGAAACAGGGTCTTGCTGTGTTGCCCAGGCTGGTCTCAAACTCCTGGCCCTGGAGTGATCTTCCCACCTCAATCTCCCAATGTGCTGGGATTACATGTGTGAGCCACTACACCCAGCTTGAGCTTTCTGGAAGCCAAATCAAAATGTTCTTTAGCTGTTAGAATTTTTGTAATTAACTATTTACATAACCATATTCCCCATAGACTCAAAACACCATGAAGGACAAAGATTACGTCTTTTGTTTACTTACTCTGGTACCCACATGACCCCCTGGTCCACAGTAGGTCCCTAATAAGCACGTCCATAAGCAAAAAGCAGAGCAGCCTGACGTTCAGTCATACCTGGCACTGGGACAAAGAGGCATGTCCCTCTTGATCCTCAGAATTATAAGCCAAGATGCTGTGAAGACCAGCATCATTATCCTAGGCCTACACTGGACTCACTGGCAAGCAGCCTGTGGCTGGTCCTTATTTCCTAAACCCCATGTGTTGATGGCATCAGACCAAACACAACACAGACAAAGCAAATTCTTCAGGGATCTAATATCCTGTGGTTCCAAATCCCCAAATTTTTGCCAGCCTGATGTGATCCAGGGGACCACTGTCAACCACCTGGAAGGAACAGAAGGACCACATAACTTTTTAACTATCTTCTCCTTAACACCATCTCCTGGTAGTGCTTTAGATCCCATCAATGAGGCAGCTTTGGCTTCTAGAGGCCAGAGAAGCCATTTATTATATTATTATGAGAAGCCATTTTCTGACCCTAGAATCTGCATTTTCCATGGGGAAAACTGAAACCTACCATCTACTCTGTCACTCAGAGGCTCCCATAGAAAGATATAATTAACTGGATCAAAGTGCAATTTAAATGTCACTTCTGCTATGAAATTAGAGAGATCATTCCTTTACGTTCACTTGATTTTTGTGATTGACCTGTTCCCTTTCTGGCTTTGGTCCTTGATTCTGAGAAAGTCAGCAGTGTAGTCTCAGCTAGTTGGAGAGATCAGAAGCGTAGGTGAAAGAGCTTAAAGGGGCAGCAGGGACGTCAGAAGGCAGGGCTATGGCTGGGAGAAGGCACTAAAGATGGAGGGAGATTTACTAACCCCAGCTCTGCACAAGAAAAGCATAGGATTCCCAAGCGTGTTTCCAAGAACACTTCAGTGAATAAGCAGGGCTGGTGGTGAGCAGGAACGGGTGAGCTGCTGCACAACTCCAAAGCGCTACTTGCACTGACCACATTGAAGTCAATGTGATGGCGCCCCCTGGAGTTGTGTCGTGCATCTCTCTTGCAGGACAGAATTTGAAAGGGCTCACTAATAACAGTAATAATAACAACCCACATTTACCAAGTGTTCAGGACGTGCCAGTCATGATGCTAAGGACTTTATAAGTATTAGCTCAATTGGTTCTTATAACATTGTAAGTAGGAACCAGAGTCATTCCCATTTTACAAGAGGGGAAACTGAGACGTAGAGATGTGAAGCACTTTACCCGAAACCATCCATTAGTAGGTGTCGAAGCCAGATTTTGAGCCCCGTCTGGCTTCACAGCTCATGCTCTTAGCCACTTTAATATATGGCCTTCCAACGAGATTGATAAAAAGTAGATACAAAATTTACCTTTCCAGATATTGTTCACAATAGCTTTCAATTCTGCCCTAGCAACGGACGACCCAACTCTCAATTTCCCATGTGGACTCTAGTTCCTTGCCTACCAGTACCTCTCCATATTATGGTGCCAATGCAGGTAAGAACACTCCTCCAAGACACCACCAGAGAGACATTTACAAAGGCAGAGCTGGCCTTGCAAAGTGGTCCCTGCACAGCAGGATGGCTGCAGGTTCTAACAGAGAAATCAACAGCAGTGGCTGGGGCATTTATTAAGTCCCACTGGCTAAATTCTACTTGCCAATGTAGGCAGACGGCTCCCATCCCCCCATAGTGAGAGCTGAGTGAGCAAGTCAAGCAGGTATCAGCAGGGGCTGCATTCTGAAGACAGGAAGTCAGGGAGAGGTGGCTTGTGACAGATTATTTTGAGATGGAACTGTCAGTACAGAACAGTCCCTGCCCCACCACAATGGCACCAGTGTCCAGGAGACACGTATCTGCCATGTGAAGAGGGAATGGACTTTGCAGAGAGAAGTTGCACCAAGTGACATGTCTATAGCAAGTTGGCCAGGCATCCCCAGTCCTTCCTTTCTACTTGCTCAGAGATAAATCAGCCAGGAAGGATGCAGCTTAATTTGGCTCATCTTTTGTTTTTCCTTCTTTGACTGTTTTATTCTAGGTCACCTTGTTTTTTGTTGTTGCTGTTGTTGTTGTTTCTGTTTTCATTTTGTTATTTTTGAGATGGAGTTTCATTGCTGTCACCCAGGCTGGAGTGCAATGGTGAGATTTTGGCTAACTGCAACCTCCGCCTCTCAGGTTCAAGTGATTCTCCTGCCTCAGCCTCCAGAGTAGCTAGGATTACAGATGTGTGCCACAACACCCAGCCAATTTTTGTATTTTAGATTTTTTAAATTGTACTTTAGATTCTGGGGTACATGTGCAGATCATGCAAGATTGTTGCATAGGTACATTCATGGCAAGGTGGTTTGCTGCCTCCATCCCCCCATCACCTATACCTGACATTTTTCCCCACATTATCCCTCCCCACCCTCCCCGTGACTATCCCTCCCCTAGCCCCCCAATGGACCCCAGTGTGTGATGCTCCCCTCTCTGTGTCCACACGTTCTCATAGTTCAACACCCGCCTATGAGTGAGAACATGCGATGTTTTTCTGTTCTTGTGTCTGTTTGCTGAGAATGATGGTTTCCAGGTTCATCCATGTCCCTACAAAGGACATGAACTCATCTTTTTTATGGCTGCATAGTATTCCATGGTGTATATGTGTAACATTTTCCTTGTCCAGTCTATCGTCAATGAGCATTTGGGTTGATTCCAGGTCTTTGCTATTGTAAACAGTGCTGCAGTGAACATATGTGTGCATGTCTCTTTATAAAACAATGATTTATAGTCCTTTGGGTATATACCTAGTAATGGGATTGCTGGGTCAAATGGAATTTCTATTTCTAGGTCCTTGAGGAATTGCCACACTGTCTTCCACAATGGTTGAACTAATTTACACTCCCACCAACAGTGTAAGAGTGTTCCTATTTCTCCACAT
>CAUYLG010068474.1:0-68165 GCA_963573385.1 Cacajao melanocephalus | reverse complement strand
GATAACTTACATGAAATAAAGACATTCCAAGAAAAAGACACAAACTACTAGGACTTACTCAAGAAACACAACTTCTGAATAGACAAGAAATTGAGCTACTACTGTTAGCACCACCACCACTACTGCTACTATTTTTTTTTTGAGACAGAGTCTCACTGTGTCACCAGGCTGGAGTGCAGTGGTGCGATCTCTGCTCACTGCAACCTCTGCCTCCCAGGTTCAAGTGATTCTCCTGCCTCAGCCTTCTAAGTAGCTGGGACTACAGGCACATGCCACCATGCCCAGCTAATTTTTGTATTTTTAGTAGAGACAATATTTGACCATGTTGGCCAGGATGGTCTTAATCTCTACATCTTATGATCCACCTGCTTCGGCCTCTCAAAGTGCTGGGATAACAGACATGAGCCACCGCGGCCAGTCCAGATCATTATCTCTTATGAATATAAATGCAAAATTCTAAACAACATTCTATCAAACCAAATCCAGCAACAAATAAAAATAATTATATGCCATGGCCAAATGGAATCTATCCTAGTAGTGCAAGATTGGTTTACCAACCAAAAGTCAATCAATTTAATGTACCATATCAGCAGAATAAATAAAACAAAGCATATGATCCTCCCAATAGATGTAGAAAAACAGCATTTTCCAAAATTCAGCTTCTTCATGATAATGCTCAACAAAGTAGGAATGGATGTGAACTTCTTAACCTGATAAAGGCATCTGTGGAAAAACCAAGAGCTAACATAATACTTAATAGTTAAAGACTGAATACTTTCCCCTAAAATCAGGAACATGGACAGAATATCCACTTTCCCACTTTATTCAACATTATAGGCAAGAAAAGGACACAAAACCCCTCAGATTGAAAAGGAAGAATTCTATCTAAAGATGACATGATCTTATACATAGAAAGTCCTAAGAAATCTACTCAGAAACTACTAGAACTAATACATAAGTTCAGTAAAATTGCAGTTAAGATTAACATACAAAAGTCAATTGTATTTCTATACATTTGGAATAAATCTGAAAATGAAGTTAAAACCATTGAGGATCAACAGGAATAAAATTTTGGGGAATAAATTTAACAAAAGAAGTACAAAAATATATACTCTAAAAACTATAAAACATTGTTGAAAGAACGAAAGAAGACTTAAATAAATGGAAAGACATCCTATGTTTATCGATTGAAGGCAGCTATGCTCACCACTGTATCACTCATGCATTCCCAAGTTCATAGAGTTTGCTGTTAAACTAAGAAAGTATACAACCCGTAACAACCTCCTCAAAATAACTTATTTTATAATGTCAAGTCTTTACCTTGGGCTGTTGGGTCAATTCATCCCAAAAGTAGGAAGTAGATCACTTGATATTTTAGGTATGTCTCCTTAGATTTACAGTTACTTTTTCACAGTCTCCCAGTAAATGGAAAATAAAGCACTTTGTCCCAAGTAACAATAATTTATAAGTAGTTATTATTCCTGTTTTATAGATAAAGAACTGAAGCCCGGAGAGACTTAATTTGCTTAAGGAAGGACAGCTGTGGAGCCATTGTCTAGTTCAGATCCATCAATTACAAAGCCCTGTTTCTTTTGACTATGCCATGTTGCATTTGAAACAGTAGTACATTCGATTTTTTAAATAATAGACTGGCCTCTTAGGTTTCAGAGTGGTTTTGTTCAGAGACCCTGTTTATCATATATTCCAATATTAAGAATTTGTGTTCAATTGTTAATGCCATAAGCATCTATTTTGTGCTTACTGCATACAGGCACTATGATGAGTAAATAGTGATGAATATATTAATCCTTACTTTAGCAGAGAAAGTAAGTGTGCAAATAAACAATTGCAGTATAGCAGGATACCTGCAGTACTGAAAGTCTTAAATAAGTACAATGGTAACATAGAAGAAAGTGATCAACTCTGCTGGAGTGGCCATAGAAGATGAGATGATTGAATTGGACATTCAAGGCTATGTAGGAGTTTGTCAGTTGATATACCTGTGCCTCTTTCGGTGTCATCACTGACTGTGGGAACCATTTATACATAAACATGAGTATTGGGTTTTTAAATAAATAATTACCTTAAGGTAGGAAAAGAAGTTCATTATCAGTTTGCAGGAATGCTGTGTTCCTTTACAGCTTTTTAATAATTAGATTTGTGTTCAGATATAATTAAAACTTGGCAAAATACAGAAGCCTGAGAAGGGAAATGCTTTTTGCTGACATGTGGTTTGTAAACTGCATTGCAAAACAACTACCTATTAGAGTTCTTTAATTCTGTTGTATCTGCTTTTTGGAATTTAAAGTTAAATGGACAAAGTAAAAGAAAAATGTGTGAGTTTATGAAGAATTTCATTTTTTTATCAAATTATGGTAAACTCAACAATATGCTTGGGAAATATGCTTTTCAAAGTTTTCAGGAGAAAAGCTTTAAATTGCATTTGACTTTTCTAGTTGTTAATGGTTTTTCACACACAAATATTGTGTTAATGTATCAGTGGTTTCTGATGAAACTATAAAGCTTTTTAGCAACATTTATTTGGCAAAAAGTTTATTATCCTATAGGATTTTGAGCAGTTTCTAATTTGTATAGTTGTTACCTAAAATAATGAATGATAAATAAGTTCTGAGTTTCAGAAGACCTGTCTAATTAGAGCCATATATCAACATAACTATTTTTGTGTGTGTTTTTTTAAATTAACCAGCTCCTTATTTATTTCTTAATGTAGCCTTTTGGTCACCTATTTCATGATCCCCCTTGGGATAAATAGAGAAAAATGAAAGGGAAATGGGAATCTTCTACTTTTAGAATCTTTGATTTGACCAAGTTGTAATACACTTTTGGGCTAAATAAAAGACTACTACCTAATACAAAATTTTGGAAGTGCATGTGGACAATTCTGGAAAAATAGGGAATCTGTTTACAGGTGACTGGCAATTATTACAAATGAAAGGATGGGACTTTGTGTTTTGTTTTGGTTTTGGTTATTGCAGTGACTGATGTTTTGGTACTCCAGAATAGATTAAGTATGCAATAGATGGTGATGGCAGAGGTTTCTGATATGCTATATTTGAGAAAATGTATTCAAATATATGCAGATTTTAGCTATGGTTTTAATGGAAATACTCTTTGCAAACTCATTAAGGTAATCATTCTTTTGTGAAACTGTATTGCTATGTGAATCAAAAAATCTGTCTACATGAAACTATATGCTAAACTGTGTAAATAGCAGTATATTAAAATCGGTGCCTTATGGTGAGTCCAAAGTGATTAAAAGGAAACACTGCTTTACATTTATGAATACAAGTTAAAGAAAGACAAATATATTTCATTTTTAGATTATATAAATGGTGGAGAACTTTTTACTCATCTTTCTCAAAGAGAGCGTTTCACAGAGCACGAGGTGCAGATTTATGTTGGAGAGATTGTGCTTGCCCTCGAACATCTCCACAAGGTAAGACACTTCATTTTTCAAGTTTCTTTTTTGAAGTCTGTTAACTAAGGTAATAATGGAGATAGAAGAGCTAATGTTTTTACATGTTTTTGTCTTAGTGGAGATAATGAAAGCACACTTAAAGAAGAACATTACCAGTTTTCTCAGTTTCATAATTCTGTTTGAAAAAAAATCTACTTTTCAATTGTACTTGCTGTGATGCAGATTAAAAAGATAGAACCTAAGCAATTTTTGACTTTTTTTCAGGAAAAATCCTAATGCTTGTTACAAAGTATCATTAAAATAAAGGCTTTTAATTATTAAAATAACCAGTAAAATGAAACCATCAGTCTTAATATGTATTTCCTTCATTGTAATTTACTGCATTGCAGACTCTGCCTGTACATCTTCAGGGTGTGTCCTGATGAGGTTGGAGAATAAGAGTTATTTTCCACTCCCACTCTGGCCTTCTTTCCATTTGTTTTGTCCCTGACACCATCTCTTGCTCTTACCCGCTCTCTACTCCATTTAGTAGGATGAACTCTTACTAAAAAACTTTACATAAAATTCATGTCTGTGACCCTGTTTAAACTGTAACAATCAGTTTAAACTTTAAGAAATGTTATTGCAGGCTGGACATGGTGGCTTATACCTGTAATCCCCGCACTTTGGGAGGCCGAGGCAGGCGGATCACCTGAGGTCAAGGAGTTCAAGATCAGCCTGGCCAACATGAGAGAAACCCTGTCTCTACTAAAAATACAAAAAATTAGCTGGGTGTGGTGGTGTATGCCTATAATCCCAGCTACTTGGGAGGCTGAGGCAGGAGAATCGTTTGAATCTGGGAGGTGGAGGTTGCGGTGAGCCAAGATCGTGCCATTGCCTTCCAGCCTGGGCAACAAGAGTGATCCAGCCTGGGCAACAAGAGTGAAACTCCGTCTATAAAAAAAAAAAAAAAAGAAAGTTATTGCAGATACCATTAATCTTGAGCCAAGAAATTTTCACTCCATTTTTTGTTTGTTTTACTTAAAGAGGAAATACTGTAGATGCAGTCTGTGTAGGCTGGGCTCGTGTTTTTCCTCAGAGACAGAAAATACTCAAGTAATTTTTAAATTAGGACAATTCAGGTACATCATGAAGCCACCCTTCCTTGTTGTGTTGTATTCAGGTCCTACACTAATTTAAGACAGAGATTCAAGTGCCGATTGTGGAGCATTGAAAAGAAAGGAGAGAACTGGAGGAAAAAGGAAGGATGAAGGATGAAATTTCTAAAGGGGCAGGCAGCAAGGTGGAGGTAACAGATGGGTGAGGCTGTGAGAATAAATGATGATAAAATGTAAGGAAAAAAGAGATCAAGAAAAGGGCAGATCCAGCCCAGAGTAGAAGCAAGACCTGCCAGGTAAATGGAGATTGTTCATAGTGGGAATCTTAAGGAGACTGAACGAAAAATGTATGAGAACAAGGAGAGAGAGGGAAACCCTTGGCAATTGGGGGTAGAGGGCAGAGCTGCAGAGCAATGGAGAGGAAAGGGAATGAGGTGCAGTAAAGTAGGCACTCAAACTGAGGTAGCGAAAACAGACAGTTGGACTTCTTTTGATAGAAGTCTTGATACAGTAACAAGCTTTAAGGTGATTTTTGTAGGATATAAGATAGTTAAGACATTTTCATATAAGAAACAATTGGACCCAGGAATACGCTGCAAAGAAGGACCTTTGGAATTTGTGATTTAGGGGAATTAGCTTATGATATAAAAATGATGGTAGAAATCATTATAAATATGAGTAAAAAACAAAATGAATAGCTCCAGTGGGTAAGCTGGAAAGTCCAGTGTAGTGGTGCGATCTCGGCTCACTGCAGCCTCCACCTTCCCAGGCTCAGGTAATCCTCTCATGTCAACCTCCTGAGTAGCTGGGACCCGGGCACATGCCACCACACCTGGAGAAGTTTTATAGTTTTTATAGAGATGAAAGGTTTTGCCATGTTGCCCAGGTTGGTGTTGAACTCCTAGACTCAAGCAATCTGCCCGCCTCAGCCTCCCAGATTGTTGGGATTACAGGTGTGAGCCACGTGCTCATCTGAAAATCCAGTTTTTAATTTATGTGAAACTTACCCATAGTCAAACACAAAAGTAAAGAAAACAATGAATATTGGATATAACTGTAACTGATATGGAATGGGAGTAAAATAGCAAATGAGATGTTGATTAACCTTCTCTTAACCTTACTAAAAAGATACAGATAATTATAATGCAAAGCCAGCAATGTTAATCTTGAAAAGCTACTAACATTGGGTTTCACAGGAAGAGGCAAAAATGGATGTTTACTTGCAAGTAATGAGGTGACACAGATAGCAAATTACTTGTTCCTAAAGTGTTTTCCAAAGAGGTTTTTTTTTTTTTTTTTTTGAAAAAGCATCTCCTGGTTGTTAGTTGCATGTAATGCTTGAAGTCAATGTCCCTTCAATATAAGCTCTGGATATTTTCTTTCCTGTATGTCTTGTAGAACACTGAGGCTCTTAGAGGAAAATTGCTTAGTGCTTTTGTGTTTTGTGTTTTGTTTTGTTGATACCGGGTCTCAGTCCATTGCCTAGGCTGGAGTGCAGGGGCATGATCACAGCTCCAAACCTGCTAAGCTGAGGTGATCCTCCTACTTCAGCCTCCTGAGTAGCTGGGATAACAGGCATGCACCACCATGCCTGGCTAAGTTTTGTATTTTTTGTAGAGGTGGAGTTTTGCCATGTTGCCCAGGCTAGTTTCAAACTCCTGAGCTCAAGTGATCTTCCCACCTTGGCTTCACAAAATGCTGGAATTACAGGTGTGGGCCACCCGTGCCTGTCCCCCCCCCCCCTTTTTATTCTGTTTTTAAAAAATAGAGACAGGGTCTCGCTGTGTTGCCCAGGCTGGAATGCTATCATAGGTCACTGTGGCCTCGAACCACCCTGAGCTCAAGTGATCCTCCTGCCTCAGCTTCCCAAGTAGCTCGAGGACTACATGTGTGCCACCACACCCAGCTAAGTTTTTGCAATTTTTTGTAGAGATGGGTCTCACTGTGTTGCCCAGGCTGGTCTTGAGCTCCTGGATTCAAGTGACCCTCCTGCCTCAGCCTTCCAGAGCACTCAGATTACAGGCGTGAGACACTGTGCCTGGCCCCTAGTGTTTTTCTGTATGTAATTTTGTTTTTCATTTTAAGAGATTATTAAGAACTTTCTCATATTCTTAGTGTTGAGGAAAACAATATTTCTAAGTTTCAAAACATTTAATTCAGGCCAATGTAACTAAAAACATGAAAAATAGAATTCATGCAGATCAAGCACCTCGTATGAGTTGGATAGATTGATTTGTTATATAGCTGACGTATTTTTCTATAGAACTTACAAAAAAGTAAGTTTTATAAATGCAAAGTAAAATAGAGGGATCTATAAATGTTACTTAACTGATTGACTTTTGCTTATTTAGAACTAAAGTTTGAGCCTAGTACAGTGGCTCACACCTGTAATCCCAGCTACTCTGGAGGCTGAGGCAGGAGGATAGCTTTAGCCCAGAAGTTTGAGGCTGCAGTGAGCTAGGATCATGCCACTGCATGCCAGCCTCAGTGACCAAGTGAGACCCTATCTCAAAAAAAAAAAAAAAGAAAAAGAAAAAAAGAACTAGACTAAAATTAACCTATGGTCTTCAGCCTTTGTGTTTAAGAGCCTGTTAATCAACAATTCTTTATCAATTACTTATTTTATACATGGTGTACTGCACAAATACTGGATAAATACATAAAAAGTGAAAAACAGAGTTAGTATAGGTATATAAAGACTAATAGGAAATACCTAGAAAATATCAGTCATCTATAGGTAAGTATAATATAAACATAGGTGTTGTAGGATGAAAAACAAAGAAATGACCAGGGTAGGATCTGGTAGTCAGAAAAGCCTTCTGAATCCATTAGGAAGTGATGGACAAGAATTGGCTACGAAAGCACCTGAAAGTCATCTAGAGTGAGGGCGAAATAGGAAGAGTAGAGACATAAAGAAGCACTATTCAAGAGGGAGGCCCTAAAGAAGCTGACCCCACAAGGTAGACCCTGTGCATGAGGAGAACAAAGACATGGTTAGAGAAGTCCAGGGAATGCAGCAGATAAAAGAATTTACATTTGCCCTGACCAGTCACCAAGGGCCATCACAGGATCCTGAGGAGGGAAATACCTTTTAAAAAAAAAAAAAGGTAGATAAGAAAGACTGTCCTAGTTCATTTTTTGTAAATTATTTTAAAATTCATATTTGTTTGTTTTTGCAGTTGGGGATTATATATCGTGACATTAAGCTTGAGAATATTCTACTTGATTCTAATGGCCATGTGGTGCTGACAGATTTTGGTCTGAGTAAGGAGTTTGTGGCTGATGAAGTGAGTATGATATTTTAATTTAAAATTAATAATAACACAATGTAAACAAGGATGACAGCTTAGCTGCAGAATAAACATTTAGTAGAAAACTGCCATATGAATTTGAACTTTTGTGTAGGGTTTGCCCAGGGGAACATTTTGACATGAAAATGTAGAGATTTTTGGTTTAGAATTAATAGGGGACCATCCTGTTAAAATTGCTGTAAACCTTGATGGATATATCAGAATTCCCATTTATTAAAAAAAAAAAAAAAGACACTATACATTTAACTTTCCCCATCAAATATATAAAATGTAACTGAAAAATTAAATAACTCTTTTGGCCCTTGAGGAGAATTATGGCTTTGATGGTGGCCAATAAAGAATCACAAAGCTGGCCAGGCGTGGTGGCTCACACCTGTAATCCCAGCACTTTGGGAGGCCGAGGTGGGTAGATCACCTGAGGCCGGGAGTTCAAGACCAGCCTTACCAACATGGAGAAACCCCGTCTCTATTAAAAATACAAAATTAGCCAGGCACGGTGGCGCATGCCTGTAATCCCAGCTACTTGGGACGCTAAGGCAGGAGAATCGCTTGAACCCAGGAAGCAGAGGTTGTGGTGAGCCAAGATCGTGCCATTGCACCCCAGCCTGGGCAACAAGAGTGAAACTCCATCTCCAAAAAAAACCAAAAAAAATTCACAAAGCAAAGTACATACAGTTTACGTTACGATAGCAAAGTAGGACATGCTATGAAGACCCTTTGAATTCTCTTGACAAGAAAGAGATCTGCCAGACCCAATTTTTAAATAATATTGCTGGTTTTTGCTCAATATGAATTAAAATGTCATGGCTAATACACAGATTTTACATATGGAGGACTTCAGTTTTCAGTATTAATTAGAATTTGTTTAATATTACAAAAGCATTTAATGATACTTAAAATTGTACATCTATAAGTTGTAATTAAATACTGTTTATGTAGTGGTTGTAATAGAAGTTACATTTATTTCTATGCCACTAGTTACTCAAGATAACTAAGTAAATTTGAATGTCAGTTTGATTTCTATCCAGGAAATTGTTGGTATAGAATGTGGAATCATAGTAATATTTTTGTAGTTAAAGACTTTGTTGTTATAAAATACATCATTCTTGGATTCCAAGTTAGGTATATCTATTTCTGATTGGTTTTGGGAGTATTGCTAAAACAGTCCTACGTGAGTGAGATAAGCACTGAAATTATAAAAATTAAAGGTCCTAATTTTTTAATCACACGTATATTCATTCATTTTACTTATACAATAAATATTTATTGATCACCTATACTATGCTGGGTACTGGGCAATACAATAATAAATGAAATGGAAATGATGTCTGCCTTCATGAAGCTGTAGTTATTGCAGTAAATTGATTATCTTTGATACAAATATCATAGTTATAAAATAGATGAATTTTGAGGAGTTTACTTCTAAATTTGATTCTTAAAACTTTTTATGCCTTTGTAAAATTTTAGTGGCAGCTTCAATAAATTGTAGCAGATTAAATCTGTTTACTGTTGCCTCCTTAATAAATCCCACAAGAATAAAAGGAAAGGGATAAAATAGACATGCACTCAAAAGGGAAAAGAGAAAATAGCAACCACATTTTAGAAGATGGACAACAGTAACATGCATGGGAAGCCTAAAAGCAGGCTCTCAGTACTTCTAACCCCCTCAAAAGGTTCAAGATTTAGAGTCAGGAGATATCTCTCGAAGTAGGAATGCAGATGATGCAGGACCCAGGAGGATTGATTGAAAGTCTGTGTAAGAAACAGGGAACCCCCAGATCCTATCTCTGCCCCTGTTCATATGGGCAGCTGTGCCTTCCTCATCCTAAGGGAAGACTATAAAGGTCTGTGCATTCAGGGAAAATGGGCACAGCTAAGGATGAGGATACCATGAGAAAATGACAGGTATGGTGAAAATGGACACACAACCGTGCAAACTCCCTCAGTCGCTTTCTACCACTTCACTCTGAGCACAGTGGCTTCCCAGGCAGGAGTTCAGAGGATTTTTCTCTGAGAAACCAAGAACAAAAAACCTACAGATGACATCAGTAGTTTTGCCTCTGAACTGGCCCAGCCAGATGTCTCTATAGAAAAGCCTGGGACTTGGCAAGCCCAGCCTGTACCATAGAAGTGTGTTTGTGATGATCTCACAATTTAAAAAAATAATTTTGTAACTGTATTTCAATGTAATTAATTTCCTCCATAATACTATCTATTTTAAAATACTATTTTGAGAAGGGGTCCACAGGCTTCAACAGAGTTCCAAAGGGGTCCTTAGTCTGTAAATGTGTAAAATTCCCCCTGCATAGAGAGATTTGATGATCACTTTCATTTGCTCAATCACTCTGTTAATGTTTGTTGAGGGCTTTCTATGTGCCAGATCAGCGGTCCCCAACTTTTTTGGCACCAGGGACTGGTTTCCTAGCAGACAATTTTCCCACAGAGTGAGGTGGGGATATGATTTCAAGATTATTCAAACGCATTACATTTATCATTAGATTCTCATAACGAACGTGCAGCCTAGACCCCTTGCACGTACACTTCACAATAGGGTTGGCGCTCCTTGGAGAATCTGATGCCGCCACTGTCTGACAGGAGACAGAGTTCAGGTGGCAATACTTGTCTGCTGCTAACCTCTTGCTGTGCGTCCTGGTTCCTAACAGGGGTTAGGGGCCTCTGTGCTAGATGGTAGGCTAGGTTCTGGTAGTATACTAATGAAAATAATCACTTAATGAATCCTCTGTTGATAGGTATGTGTGGCTGATCATTTGGTGTGGCTGATCATTTGGCAATAGATAGAAATAGACTTTGGCCCTGGGGAACAGCAAATGTTAGGACCCAAAACTAAACAAACAAATAAAAATCAAAGTTGACCAGAGTTGCTAGGTCTCAATACAGTAATAAACATTAGTCAGAAATGCTGTGTGACAAGAGGAGAGTTTTCTGCTTCTCGTGTCAACAGCCTCCCCTCAAGGGGATGATGGGGATCCAGTAAGATGCCATCGTCTTTGAGCACTTAGTGGTTTGGGTCCAAAATGAAATAATGGAGTTCAAGCTGAAGTAGAGGAGTAATTGATAGGCACTCTTTTTTACTGAATACAGCCTTGCTTTAGGTTATGTTAATAGTTTAACATTACTATTAAGCTTAGGGGGTTGCATGTCTCTTTGATCCTTAGACTGCCTGCTCATTCGTACTCTTAACCCTAGAAGACATATTGTCATGCTAGGCTTCAGGTTTAATTTTCAGGGCTCAGGTAGGAATTTTCCTTTGCTGAGTCCCCTAAAACTTGATCTAATGGTTCTTTGCTCTTCTCATTCCACCCAGCACCTGTTTAGGAAGTTTCTCTACCTAGACCCTTTCTACCTTAAAAATATTCCAATGAAACCATTTGTTTTGATTAGATAGCATTCCTTTTTGGTTTTATATGTCAGCTCCAACTCAGCAAAATATCGTATTTTTTTTGGAACAAGGTTCTTTCTGCTCCATCCCTACTCTGCCTTCTTGGTTTCCAGGTTAAATGTGTATCTTTATGATACGGTTTTGCTGTGTCTCCACCCAAATCTCATCTTGAATTCCCACATGTTATGGGAGGGACCTGGTGGGAGGTAATTGAATCATGGAGGCAGATTTTTCCCATGCTCTTCTTGTGATAGTGAATAAGTTTTACGAGATCTGATGGTTTTAAAAATGGGAGTTTCCCTGCACAAGTTCTCTATCTCTCTTTGCCTGCTGCCATTCATGTAAGACATGACTTGCTTCTTCTCCTTGCCTTCCACCATGATTGTGAGACCTCCCCAGCCACATGGAACTGTAAGTCTATTAAACCTCTTTCTTTTGTAAATTGCCTAGTCTCAGATATGTCTTTATGAGCAGTATGAGAATGGAATAATACAGCAAATTAGTACCACAAGTGGGATGCTGCTGAAAAGGTATCTGAAAATGTGGAAGCCAGTTTGGAACTGGGTAACAGGCAGAGATTGGAACAGTTTGGAGGGCTTAGAAGAAGAGAGGAACATGTGGGAAAGTTTGGAACTTCCTAGAGACTTGTTAAATAGCTTTGACCAAAATGCTGATAATGATATGGACAATGAATCCAGCCTGAGGTGGTCTCAGATGGAATGAGGAACTTGTTGGGGACTGGAACAAAGGTGACTCTTGTTATGTTTTAGCAAAGGGACTGGTGGCGTTTTGCCACTACCCTAGAGATTTGTGGAATTGTGAAATTGAGAGAGATGATTTAGGGTATCTGGCAGAAGAAATTTCTAAGCAGCAAAGCATTCAAGAGGTGTCTTGGGTCCTATTAAAGGCATTCAGTTTTAAAAGAGAAACAGAGCATAAAAGTTTGGAAAATTTGCAGCCTGACAATTCAATAGAAAAGAAAATCTTATTTTCTGAGGAGAAATTCAAGCCAGCTGCAGAAATTTGCATAAGTAATGAGGAGCTGAATGTTAATCACCATGACAATGAGGAAAATGGCTCCAGGCCATGTCAGAGGCCTTTGTGGCAGTCCCTCCCCTCATAGGCCTGGAGGTTTAGGAAGAAAAAATGGTTTCCTGGGCTGGTCGCAAGGTCCCTCTGCTATGTGCAGTCTAGGGACTTGGTGCCCTATGTCCCAGCCGCTCCAGCCATGACTAAAAGGGGCCAAGGTACAGCTCAGGCTGTTGCTTCAGAGGATGGAAGCCTTGGTAGCTTCCATGTGGAATTGAGCCTGTGGGTGCACAGAGAAGTCAATAATTGAGGTTTGGGAACCTCCACCTAGATTTCAAAGGATGTGTAGAAACACCTGGATGCCCAGGCAGAAGTTTGCTGCAAGGATGGGGCCCTCATGGAAATCCTCTGCTAGGGCAATGTGGAAAGGAAATGTAGAGTTGGAGCTCCCCCGCAGAGTTCCTACTGGGGAACCACCTAGTGGAACTGTGAGAAGAGCGCCACTGTTCTTTAAACCTCAGAATGGTAGATCTACCGACAGCTTGCAGCACGCACCTGGAAAAGCCACAGACAATGCCATCCCGTGAAAGCAGCCAAGAGGGGGGTCTATACCCTGCAAAGCCACAGGGGCGGAGCTGCCCAAGGCCTCGGGAACCTACCTTTTGCATCAGCGTGACCTAGATGTGAGACATGGAGTCAAACGAGATCATTTTGGAGCTTTAAGATTTGACTGCCCCACTGGATTTTGGAGTTACATGGAGCCTGTATCCCCTTTGTTCTGGCCAGTTTCTCCCATTTGGAGTGGTATATTTAACCAGTGACTGTACCTGCATTGTATCTAAGAAGCAGCTAACTTGCTTTTAGAGGCTCGTAGCTGGAAGGGACTTGCTTTGTCTCAGATGAGTCTTTGGACTATGGACTTTTGAGTTAATGCTGAAGTGAGTTAAGACTTTGGGAGACTGATGGGAAGGTATGATTGGTTTTGAAATGTGAGGACATGAGATTTGGGAGGGGCGAGGGGCGGAATGATATGGTTTTGCTGTGTCCTCATCCACATCTCATCTTGAATTCCCACATCTTGTGAAAGGGACCTGGTGGGAGGTAATTGAATCATGGGGGAAGGTTTTTCCTCTGCTGTTCTCATGATAATGAATAACTCTCACGAGATCTGCCAGTTTTAAAAACAGGAGTTTTCCTGCACATTTCTGTCTCTCACTTTACCTTCTGCCGTCCATATAAAATGTGACCTGCTCCTCCTTGCCTTCTGCCATGATTGTGAGACCTCCCCCAGCCACATGGAACTGAGTCCATTAAACCTCTTTCTTCTGTAAACTGCCCAATCTTGGATATGTCTTTATCAGCAGCGTGAGAATGGACTGATCCACTCTACCTGCCTTCTCTTCTCTTTAACCTCTTCCTCATTGACTATTTCTGTCACTGTTTAAGCATACATAGTCTTTCCTTCTTACAGTTTTAAAAATAGGGAGATGAATGGACTGATAAATAAAAAGAAAACAAACTCAGAATACCATATCCTGCCTAGCTAATGTCTCATTATTCTCCTTTGTCAATATTTGTCTCTTCTTCCTTATATATCACTTATTTCCTTATCAATTCCAATTCTGCTTGTACCCTCCCCCCTCCATCTACTGAGACTGTTCTTGCCAGTGTTGCCATTGACTTGCATATTAATTCTTTTTAGTCACCTTGCTTGACTGCCTGGTAGTGTTGAACTGGAAATCACCTCTCACATTGGCTCTGTGACACAACACCCTCCTGACTTTCCTTCTCTCTCTCACTGCCTTTTGTAGGCTCTTCCTCTTTGACCCTTGGGTTCCCCTCAGCTCAATCCTAGGTACTCTTCCCTTTTTATGCTTTACTTTTCTTATGTGCTGTTCATTTCCCAACCTTCTCTTCTGGGCCCAAGACCCAAATATGTAAATGTTGTGTCTCCACTTGACTCTCTCACAGGCTCCTCAAAATAAACATTTTCAAAACGGAAGTAATTTCCCACCCAAATTTGCTTCTCTGTCAGTATGTCATATTATAAATTCTGGCCTCATTTGGTCTGGGAAATATTTTTAGTCTTCAGAAATTTACTTTTTATGTATGTTTGATGTTTCTGCTCGTATTATACTTATCTCTGTATATGTATTAATTTAGTAATTGAAAAATCTTGGAGTATTTACCGTTGCCAGGTATTGCACTAGACCCTAGAAATATAATGGTGAACGTAACACATTCCTTATCCTCCTGAGCCTATATTCTAGAGATATTTGTCAAATATTCATATAAAAATATTCATACAATTATTATTATTACTTTATGTTTAAGACAGGGTCTTGGTCTGTTGCCCAGGGTGGCAAGATCTTGGTTCATTGTAACCTCTGCCTCCTGTGCTCAAGCCACCCTCCCACCTCAGACTCCCAAGTAGCTGGAAGTCCAGGCACATGCCACTCTGCCCAGCTAATTTTTGTATTTTTTGTAGAGATAGGGGTTTCAGCATGTTGCCCAGTTTGGTCTTGAACTGAGCTCAAATAATCCACTTGCCTTACTCTCCCAAAGTGCTGGGATTATAGGCATGAGCTACCATGCCCAGACCACATAATTGTTTCTAGATAATGGTTTGCAGCCTATACATACAGGTTAAAGTAAATTTATTTTAGAAACTTTAAAAATATTTTATGATAATGAAAATTTGCTACTTTTACTGTTCTGTTCTCAACCACAAAATTCAGTCAATCTCTTGAGACTCTGAAAATAATAAAACATTTCTAATTTGCAGGCTGATATATATCTTCCATAGAATTTTTTGGTAGTATAGTTTTACAAACATTTGTTGAGTTCTTACTTCCAGTCAGAGAATCTGGTAGTTATTTTATACTTGATTTTAACATTGAAGATTTAAAGACAATTTTTAAAAAGTGTGGGTAAAGTGATAGCTTCAAAATTGTGTCTGTTCTTATATAAGCAAATAATGTCAAAAAGGACACATTCATGTTTATGATTAAATATGGTATATGCATTCTGTTTTTATGATTTAATAATGAACATTTGAAAATTTTCAGAACAGATCATTAACATGAATCCCCAGGTAGATAAATACAACTATAAGATTCAGTCAAGAAAAATAATGTGTTGACTGAACAGTACAGAGTATCTGTACTTAAAGGTAAAAGCCTATGGATTTATGACTATTTTTCTTTTTCTAGAAGTAGAAAAATCAAACCTTGCTCAATTCAGATAATGTATTTATTGATTAATTCTTTGAACATGTAAGAGGCATTTTAGTTAGGGGGATCTTTCTCTGTTTCCTAGCTTTGGGACGTTAGGCAAGTTACTTAGTCATTAACCTTTCTGAGTCTTAATTTTGTCATCTGTAAAATAATATTTAGCTTATCTACTTTATAGAATTGTCATACTGACACAATGAATTAATCCTTTTGAAAGTACTTTTTAAAGTGTAAAGCACTATATTAGTTCCATTAGTTCCATTTGTGGGAAGACACAATGAATTAATGCTTTTGAAAGTACTTTTTAAAGTGTAAAGCACTATATTAGTTCCATTTGTGGGAAGTACTGTTTAGATTTCAGATTACTGTGAGCAAAATTAAAATATATAATTGAGAATTTTAAATTATTCTCTCTTTATTTTCATATTTGTAGAAAAGTTTTCAGTTACATCTTTCTCTAATAAATGCCTAGCCAATAGTGCCACTTTCAAGTTTCTGCCTTTATAATGTACATAATCGGGTTCCATAAAGAGCGTGTTTGCATTGAGAATCAGATAACCTAACCTTCTATGGTAGCTCTTTTGTTACCTCTAGCTCTCTTCCTGATTGATTTGTACTGACATGTAGTCATGATTTTTTAAATTTGCGTATGTCCTGAAAACCTATTAGGTCTCTGATAATAAGCCCTATCAGTCATTTGCCAAAATCAGTGACTCTAGGATTTTAAGGTAAACATCAATTTAGAGGTGTTGGGAAAATAGGAGACCTGGAAACCAAAGTACTACCCTGTTGCCCCAGTTCTTCCTCTCCTCAAACACTATTACACAATATTCAGATGCTAACACATTAGCTTGAGCCATTCATTAGTGAGATTTTTTTCCCCCCAGGTATCAGAGCAGACCTTTGATACCCCTCCAAACGATGGGGGGTAAACAGGGATTGCCTGCCAACTGTCTTCTTCACAGATCCCTTTATAATTGTTCTTATGGCAGAAATTTTTGGCTCTGGTAAGGTTTACTCATAATATGTTTTTTTTTTTAAAGTAGATTTCATGTGAGTAACAACACAGAGCAAGCAGGGAAAACTTTTGAAATAGATTATTTTCACAGAAACTTCCAAGTATTATATATTCCATTTGTTCAATTAATGTTAAATATATATTTTTAAATTTACTTGATAACTACATTTAGCAGTCACAGTTTATTTTTATCTATTTTCTAAGAAAGAAATGAAAATGATTCAAAACTATGCTGAGTGTCAGGGACTTTAAAGCCCATAAGCGAATTTAGCAAAAGATATCCCGGATTAATAAGAATGCATAACATGTTTATATTTTCCAAAATTCTCTTTAAATTTTTATTCTATAAAATACAATAAAAATAGAAAATGAGATAACTCACTTTATGTTCCCACTATTCACATTTTCAGTTATGAAAGTTTTATAATATTTCCCATTCATTCAGTGAATATTGATTGAATGTCTCCTGTGATCCAGGCACTATTCTGTCTCAGTTTACTGTTCTGTTCTCAACCACAAAATTCAATCAATCTCTTGAGACTCTGAAAATAATAAAAGTTGAGATCTTATAATGAGTAAAATGGATACAAATTCTTCTACACGGGGAGGCAGACAATAAATAAGTGAAGTATTTCTCTAGTATGTTAGACAGTGATAAGTTGCAAAAAGACAAGTATAGTAGGGAAGAGGAATAGGGAATAGGGTGAGAAGAGGCTACACTTTGAAATCAGGTGGTCAGGAAAGGCTTCACCAAGGTGATAGTGCAGTAGAGATAGGAAGAAAGTGAGAGGGTGAGCCATGTAGATAGGAAGGAGATTTCTAGGTAGAGGGATCAGCCAGTGTTAAGGCCCTTCAAGGTGGGGTTATGGAATAAGTGAGGGTTAGAGGCCATTGTGGGCATACAGAATGAGTGAGAGTTAGAATAGTAGGCAAGAAGGATATGGAGGTGATCATATGGAAGAAGGATTATGCAGATCACACAGATCATTGTAAGGACTATGGCTTCTTCCCTACACAAAATGGGGAGCCATTGAGGAGTTTTGAGTAGCAGAGTAATGATCTCCTAATTTGGAAGAATAATTCTGTTTACTAACTGTGATAATTCTATAGTGGGACATGTGTGGAAACATGAGATCCAAATAGAAAACTGTTGCAGTAACCCTAGCAAGAGATGGAACTGGCCTAGACTATGGAGTAGAAGATTTTAGGAATATTTTGATATTAGATCTAATGGAATTTTTTGATAAGTTGGATGTGGGGTATGAGAATTCAGAAGAAATCTAGTGTGGTCCCAAGATTTTTGGCCAGAAAAGCTGGAAGGATGAAATTTCCATCAGCTAATACGGGGTGGGATGCCGATGGGGAGATACCTGGGGTGGGGAGAGGAGAAGTTCATTTGGACAGGTTACATTTGAGACGTTTATTAGACACACAGCAGAGACACTAAGTAGGCAGTAGGCTATATGAGTCTATTTGAGAGAGAAGTCTGGTCTGGATCTATGAATTTGGAATTTAGAAAACAAGGTAGATTGTCTCAGAAGTCAAGTGAAAAAAATGTTTCAAGGATGAAAATGATTAACTGTGTCAGATGCTATCGTTAGGTTAAATAAGATGGAGACTGAAGATTGAGCATTGATTGGCTCAGTTTTAACCTTAGGAAAGAGAATAGCAATAGCCTTATTATCATCCATATATGTAGACAACTTGGGGTTTTCTGTTAAAAAGAATAGTGAAGTTCTGTGAAGATCATAGCAGAGGATGAAATGGGGTCAAAAGAGGTTTTGGGTTTTTTTTTGCCTTAAGATGGGAGAAATTTCAGATTTCATACACTAGTTAGAATAGTTCTGTAAAGGAAATGGGGTAGACACACTGATATCTACCACCCAAACCCTGATATCTACCTCCTATAATAATCCGGCAGATAAAGTGGGAAATTGCTGGGACACTGCTCTTGAGAAGGATAACATAAAATGCTCAAGTGAGTTTGTGCATGATCATGCTACTAGTGCTTAATGAGTTCATGCTTAGAAACAGGGAGGAAAGTTGAGTTAATAGGCACACATGTGAGCGGAGGTTAAATGTCATGTACTGGCAGCTTATAGAAGATCTGTTTTCTCACTGAGTGTGTGGAAGAGAATGGACACATCGAAGTTTGAGGAGAGACGGGATGATATAAAATAACCAACTAACGATGTGGGAGAGTGAATGGATAAGAGAAATGAATGTGTTTGCTGGGTACCATTAAAGACCCACATGAGATTCCTGATCATGAATTTAAAGTGAAATTGGCTGGGCATAGTGACTCATGCCTGTAATCGCTTGAGCCCAGGAGTTTGAGACCAGTCTGGGCAACACAGTGAGATCTCGTTCCTTTAAAAAATAAAACTAAAAAATTAGCCGAGCATGGTGGCACCTGTCTATATTCCTAGCTACTTGGGGAGGCTGAGCTGAGAGGATCACTTCAATCCGGGAGGCAGAGGATGCAGTGAGCCAAGATCATGCCACTGCACTCCAACCTGGATGAACAGAATGAGACCCTGTCTCAAAATCAATGAATGAAAGAAATTGGTCAACCTGATTGTTTGGTTTTCTCCAACAACATGTAGCTGCACTGGTGCAGGTAAAGAGTATGTGGTGGATTGAATTTAATTGTGTTTTAGTACTCTTACTTTGTGTGTGTGTATCCATAAACAATATATACTATTATCTTGTTTTTTGAATGTATATATATGACATATTCTATTGCAAATTATTTTTTATTTGACCTATTCTTAAAATTTATCCAAGTTGATAAGTGGGATGTTTCATTTAACTGTTGTATAATAATCCTTTATATTAGTATCCAGTTTATTTATCCTTTATCCTACTGAGGTACGTTTAGGTTGCTTCTGTGTTTTCTATCACAGTGTTGCATTTTTCCCCCTGATGTTATTGATTTGTTACAGTTATTTAAGTATTATAGATATCTACCCTCTATAACTATATGTTTTGTAAATTTCTTTTCTAAAATTTTTACTTGTTTTTAATTTTGTTTCATGGTATTTTTTGCCATTTGACATTTTAATAAGATCCAATGCACTAATCTTTTCTTTTAAAGCTTATGTTTTTTGAATAAAAGTTTTTACATTTTAGTTTAAAGAAAAAAACCCAAAAAACAAAAATTACCATCTTAACTGTTTGTAAATATATGGTTCAGTAGCTTTAATAATATTCATTTTGTTGTATAACAGATCTCTAGCCTTATTTCATCTTGCAAAATTGAAACTCTATACCCACTGAACACAACTTTCCTTTTCCCCTTTCCCCTAACCCCTGGCAACCACCATTCTACTTTATATTTCTATGAGTTTGACTACTCATGATATTCCATGTCAGTGGGTTATACGGTATTTTATTTTTGTGACTGTTTCATTTAGCATAGTGTTCTCAAGGTTCATCCATGCTGTAGCATGGAATAGGATTTCCTTCTTTATTAAGGGTGAATAATATTCCATGGTATTTATATGGCACATTTTGTTTATTCATTCATCTGTTGGTGGACATTTGGGTTGTTCCCACTTCTTGGCTGTTGTGAATAATGCAGTGAATGTGGTTGTGCAAATATTTCTTCAAGAGTCTGCCTTCAATTCTTTGGGATATATAACCACAGGGGGAATATCATATATTAATTCTACTTTTAATTTTCAAAATTTTTCGAGGAATATTCATACTATTTTCCATAGCAGCTGTACTGTTTTACATTCTCACCAGCAGTGCTAAAGTGTTCCATATTCTCCATATCTTTGCCAACACTAGTTATTTTGGTGGTTTTTGGGTTTTTTAATTTTTTTCTGTTTTGTTTTATTTTCTTGTTTTTGAGACAGTCTCACTCCATCGCCCAGGCTGACATGCAGTGGCACGATCTTGGCTCACTGCAACCTCTGCCTCCCAGATTCAAGAGATTCTCCTGTCTCAGCCTCCTGAGTAGCCAGGATTACAGGCGTGCACCATCACACCTGGCTAATTTTTATATTTTTAGTAGAGACAGAGTTTCACCATGTTGGTCAGACTGGTCTCAAACTCCTGACCTCGTGATCCACCCACCTTAGCCTCCCAAAGTGCTGGGATTACAGGCATGAGCCACCATTCTCAGCCTGGTGGGTTTTTTTTTTTGGGTGGGGGAGGGTGTTTGAGATGGAGGCTTGCTCTTTCATCCAGGCTGGTCTGCAGTGGCACGATCTTGACTCACTGCAACCTCCGCCTCCCAGATTCAAGCGAGTCTTCTGCCTCAGCCTCCTGAGTAGCTGGGACTACAGGCGCATGCCACCACACCCAGCTAATTTTTTGTATTTTTAGCAGAGACAGGGTTTCACTGTGTTAACCAGGATGATCTTGATCTCCTGACCTTATGATCCACCTGCCTCTGCCTCCCAAAGTTTTGGGATTATAGGTGCGAGCCACCTCGCCTGGCTGTGTTCTTGTTTTTATAGTGACTATCTTAATGAGTGTAAGGTGAAATCTCACTGTAATTTTGATTTACATTTCTTTAATCATTAGTGATGTTGAGCATCTTTTCATATGCTGTTAACCATTTGTATTTATCTTTGGAGAAATGACTATTAAAGTCCTTTGTTCATTTTAAAATCAGGTTAGTTGTGGGTTTTGTTGCTGTTTTTAGGAGTTGTTTATATATTCTCAATATTAGTTCCTTATCAGATATATGATTTGCAAATATTTTCTCCCATTTTGCAGGTTGCCTTTTCATTCTGTTTGTTTCTTTTGATTTGCAGAAGTTTTTAGGTTAGATACAGTCCCATTTGTCTATTTTTGCTTTTATTGCCTGTGCTTTTGGTGTCATATCTAAGAAATCATTGGCAAATTTAATGTCCTGAAGCTTTTCCCATATGTTTTCTTCTAGGAGTTTTACAATATTAGGTCTTACATTTAGGGTATAAAACCAGTGGAAATATTTTATATTTTTAATGCAGATAACCCAATTACCTTTAAAGTATTTGTTGACTAGTCAGTCTTTTCTTTAACTGAAATGCAACTTCTGTCATATAACTACGTTCCCATGCATGTTTATGAGTCTGTTTTTAGGCACTTCACTGAATTCCATTTGTCTGTCTGTTTGCCTTGCCCTGCATCAGAACCAAAATATCTTAAAGCGTCTGACTGGCCAGGCATGGTGGCTTACACCTGTAATCTCAGCAATTCGGGAGGCTGAGTTGGGAAGATTGCTTGAGGCCAGGAGTTTGAGACCAGCCTGGGCAATATAGGAAGACTTCATCTCTACAAAACATTAAAAAATTAGCTGAGTGTGTTGGTGTATGCCTTTAGTTCCAGCTACTCAGGAGGATGAGTCAGAAGGTTCACTCGAACCCAGGAATTCAAGGTTGCAGTGAGCTGCGATCACGCCACTGCACTCCAGCCTGGACAACAGAGCGAGACTTTATCTCAAAAAAGAAAAAAAAGCCTATCACTTTATAGTAAGTCTTGATTCTGGAAAGGTGAGGTCTTTTTCCTCTTCACCCTCGCCCTACCTCCCTGTCCTTTCTCTTGACCTTCCTCCTCCCTCTTCACTGTCTTCTCTGTTCCTGGCATTTTCTGCTCCTCCACGTTAATTGTAGAATTGAATATATAAATTAATTTGGAGAGAACTGCAATTTTTGGATATTGAGCCTTCCAATCAATGAATTTGCCTCAGTGAATGTTCATATCTTCCCATATATTTAGTTGTTTTGTATGTCCTTCAGAAATATTTTGTACTATTATCTATGATATTTTATACGTATATTATTAGACATTTCTATTTATACTTTTTGTTTCAATTGTGAGAATTATCTTTAAAAACTGGAATACTTATGTTTTTCTTGTCAGCATAGGAATATTGTTGACCTTATGTATAAAACATTGAATTCTTGTTAGGAGTACAAATTTATAGATGAACTTGAATTTTTGTATAGATGACTGCATTAAAAAGAAAGAAATCAGAGCCACTATTTGTAAGTAATAATGTCTTTGTTTCTTTTCATTTCTCATACCTTTTAGTTTCTGTGTGTTTGGGCATGGTTATTTTGTTTGGGTTTGGCTTGGTTTTATTGCTTTGTCTACCAAGTTTTATATGTATATGTATGTGTATGTATTTTTTTTTTTTACAGTAAACGTGTTTTGGCTAAAATGTATGGTATTTGCTCTAGGTTTTTGGTAGGTAAATTATATTTTTAGTATCCAAGAGTTTATTGTTATAAGGAAATTCTTATGGTTTTTCTCTTTAACCACATAATGGTGTGAATTATATGAATAGATTTTTTTTTCCTTTTTCAGTGTTAGACAGTCTTTCACTTCCTGGAACAAACATTACTTTCCATGATATATATATTTTTAAACATTGCCAGATTTTATTTGCTAATATTTTACTTAGAATTTTATGTCTGAAAGCCTGTGTGGGTATTCTCTAATTGATGATGGATACAGGGTTTTGTATATTTTCATGAATATCATTCATATCTTGAATATCTTTACTAATGTTTTTACTTCTTGATCTGTCAGTTGTAAGAAACGTATTTTAAAATACCTATGATGATTGTAGATTTGTTCATTTCTCCTTGAAGATCTTTCCATTTTTATTTTACATATTTTAAGGCTTTTCAAAAATTTTTAAGGATATTCAAACTTGGAATAGAGTTATTTCCTAGTGAAATAAATGTGCCTTTTATTATTTTGTAATGTAGGTAGTTTTAATAGTTATTTGGCCTTAAAGTTAATTTCTCCCCCTATTAATAAAGATACTTCAGCTTTCTGTTGGTTAGTGCTGTCCGATACAACTTTTTTCATCTCTTTACTTTCAGTCTTTGTCATTATATTTTAGGTGTGCCTTTTGTAAATAATCTATAGCTGGATTTTATTTTTTGATCAGGAGTTTCTTTTAATTGGTGAGTTATGATACCTGTATGTTATGCTTACTGATATATTTTTATTTATTTCTTTTATCTTGCTTTGTGTTCCTCTTTGCTTCTTTTTTCCTTTTTTCTGTCTTCTATATAAATCATTAAGATCTTTTATTTCATGTCCACCTAATGGTCTAGAAGTCATGTATATTCTATTTCTATTCTTTTAGTGGTTATTACCCTGATTTTATTTATTTATTTTTATACACAAGGCATTTCTGTAATATTACCCTGATTTTAAACTTGTGAATAGTCTGAAATTATGTGTTATCTCTCAGGTGATCATGACCACTATAGGAACATATTAGAATGCTTCAACTTCAGTTATTCATGTAATTTTCATATTACTTAGTATTTTAGTCCTGCCTATTAAATTTCCACAAATTAATCATTACTGTGCAGTTTTATAAATTCAATGCTTGTTTACATTTACTTACACATATATTTTCTCTGCTTATTCTTGCTTCTTGCATCTGAATTTTTTCTTCCAAGTTCAGTTTATTTCTGTTTGAAATACATAGTTCTTTTTAGCAAGGATCAATGATTAATAAATTCTGTCTTTGTCTTAAAATGCTTTATTTTGCCCTGCATATTAACTGATAATTTAGCTGCTGCGTATGAATAGATCTAGGAATGGACCTGTGAGATACACACACACACACACACACACACAGAATGTGGCCGCTTGTGAATGTATTTTTATTTAATCTGCTTAGGACTTTTGCAACATTCTGGATAATTTTCTCAAATTTACTAAGTCTTTAGTAAGTTTTACTAAGTCTTTTTTTTTTTTTTTTTTTTTTTTGAGTCAGAGTCTCACTCTGTGGCTCAGGCTGGAGTGCCATGGTGTTATCTCTGCTCACTGCAGCCTCCACCTCACAGGTTTAAGCAGTTCTCCTGTCTTAGCCTCCCAAGTAGCTAGGACTGCAGGCATGCACCACCATGCATTTTTGGTAAAGACAGGGTTTGAACGATGTTGGCCAGGCTGTTCTCTAACTCCTGATCTCAAGTGATCTGCCCACCTTGGCCTCCCAGAATGCTGGGATTACAGATGTGAGCCACCACGCCCAGCAATTTTACTAAGTCTTGAGAAAATTATCCAGAATATTGCGAAAGTATCCTCTAATTTACTTTCTTTCTTTAGCTGTGTCTAATATGTTTAGTCTGCCTTTTTTATTGCCTCATTTCTATATTTGCACAGCTCTATTTGATTCTTTTTCACATCTTTCTAATCTCTTCTGTACTGCTTTTTTTTTAACAGATGTTTTTCTTCTTCTTCTTCTTTCTTCTTCCTCTTCCTTTTCCTCTTCCTCTTCTTCCTCTTCTTGTTCCTCTTCTTCTTCCTCTTCTTTCTTCTTCTTTCATCTTCTTCCTTCTCCTCCTTTCTTTTCTTCTTTCTTCCTTCTTCTTTCTCCTTCTTTTCTTTCTTTTCTTCCTTCTTCCTTCTTTTCTTCTTTCTTCCTTCTTCCTTTCTTCTTTCTTCCTTCTTCTTTCTTCTTCTTTCTTCCTTCTTCATTCTTCCTTCTTTCTTTTTTCTTCTTTCTTCTTCCCCTTTTCTTCTTCCTTCTTCCTTCTTCTTTCTTCTTTCTTCTTTCTTCTTTCTTCTGCTTCTTCTTCTTTCTTCTTCTTTCTTCTTTCTTCTTCTTTCTTCTTTCTTCTTCTTCTTGACAGGATCTCATTCTATTGCCCAGGCTGGAGTGCAGTGGTGATCATGGCTCACTGTAGCCTGGATGTCCTGTGCTCAGATGTTCCTCTTGCCTCAGTTTCCCAAGTAGCTGGGACTACAGGCATGAGCCACCATGCCCTAATTTTTAAAAAAAATTTTTTAGAGATAACAGTTTTTCCATCTTGCCCAGGCTGTCTTCTTTTATGTCTTTTATGTTTTACAAACAGCATACTGGTGATTTACAGATTGTTTTTCTACTGTTTCAAGTAATCCTTCTGTTTGTTGTGTCTGTGGAGTCTAGTTCACTCACTTGGTAATATCAAGACATCAGGGCTTCACAGGAATTCTGGGCAGTCTAAGTTGTGAGCACGTCTCTGGTTCTATCATTTGTCCCAGGGTGTCATCATGTTTTGCCAGATTTCCAGATTTCCCTACTTCTCCATACAATTCGGAAGAGTTAATTCAGATCTCAAATCTAAGAAGCATAAACCTAGGCATTTGAGTTCACAGGAAGAACTTTGTTAAACTAGGGCCTAGATGGAAACAAATGAGTGCCAGCAGGTAAATTTATTTTTCTATAGTTTGCTTTCACTGAGATTTAGCTTTCTTTGGTTTCAAGGTTATACAGGAGTGGTAATTCTAGCTCATCTCATTTGAGCTGAGAGCCTCGTCTTTTATCTTCACAGAGTATAAAAACTCAAGTTTCTGCATTGCTGAGACCTGTAACAACTCACATTTCCTCCCTTTGTGCAGCCACAGCGTTAGGTCATATGCTTACCTCTTTGGTTTTCTGTACCTACTTCCTGGCTGGAACCCAGGAGTTCCCCTTTCTTCCTTGTGAGCATGGTCTTTGGCGATTACCAATGGAATACGTAATTAAAAAAAAAAATCAAACGTTTCTAGATTTTTGTGTGGAGGTTTTTCAACATTAACAGTCTTTCCAAATGTGAGATGGGAAAAAAAAACTGTTTTCATTGGTGATTTTGCACAAGAATTTATCTGTCACAAGCAGATATGATTAGGACAAAACATTGGCAAATAAAAGCTGGGAATGATTTCATCTAAGTCTTTATTGAGAAATACTTGAGTTCGACATTTGAGTTGCTGTTGGGATTCTTCCTTAGAAGAAAACCAGTTTTTTATCCAGTGTTATCTGATCCTTTTCTCTAAGGAGCAACGAAGCCTCCTTGATTGGCTAATCACTTAAGACACATGAGTATTTCATATTATCTGCTAGTATGTTGCATACATCCCACTCCTGCTGTTTTTGTTCATAATTAAGTAAATTTTCATTCACAATTTTTAAACTCTGTGATAACTAATGTTGCTTATAAAATAGTATGGTCATAAATGTCAAATAGGTTGTCTCCTTTAGAAAATTGTTACTTGAGAACATTGCTATATTATGAACAAATAATAAACCATAATTATAGTAGAATTATTACCTTGAAGTCTTTCTTGCCCCATCAGAGACTCTGGAATATGTTTTTTTTTTTGTTGTTGTTGTTGTTTTGTTTGTTTTTGAAATGGAGTCTTGCTCTGTTGCCCAGGCTGGAGGGCAGTGGCATGATCTCTGCTCACTGTAACCTCCAACTCCCAGGTTCAAGTGATTCTCCTGCCTCAGCCTCTTGAGTAGCTGGGATTACAGGCTTGCGCCACCACGCCTGACTAATTTTTATATTTTTAGTCGAGACAGGGTTTCACTGTGTTGATCAGGCTAGTCTCGAACTCCTGACTTCATGATTCGTCCACCTCAGCCTCCCAAAGTGCTGGGATTACAGGCATGAGCCACCACGCCTGGCCTGGAATATGTTTTAGGGTGCATCCTTCCCCTGTCAAATCTCATCAGTTTGTCTTCTTGTTAGAATTATTTTAAGGCATTTGGTATACGCTCTAGATAACATGCATCTTCATAGGCAGATAATTACAAATTCAAAAGTTACAATTGGTGATATTTTTACAAATAGAAGATAAACTCTTAGGAAGTTTAGGCAGAGACCTGAAAGTTAGAACCCAGAGGGAATAACACAGGAGGAAGCAAATACAGATTTGGAACTGGGTAAGATGGCAAGGTTTTAAAATAATTGAGAGAATTAAGGAATATTTGTCTTTGTTTACTGCTATTCTCAGTGATTGGAACTTCTCAACACTTAAGCTTTAATTTTTCTATCTTCTGGAATTTCTATAAAATAAATATTAATGTATACCCTTTCAATTCCTTCCCCAAAGCACCAGATAAGCTAAAATGAATTATAAGAGAGGCCAAAAATTACATGGAAAAGGTAGAAGAAATATCTTTTAAGCACTTAACTTGGGGTGGTTGTGAGCTTCCTCTAAGTTGAGACAATAAAGAAATGAGCTATGTAATTGCATAATTGGTCATTTTAAAAATAATTTTTTAGGTTGACTTTCAGGCATGATATATTAGCCTTTTTGAATTTTTAAAATTCTATGAAAAAGAAACATCTACCTTTAAGAAATAATCTTTTTTTTTAAAGACAGTTTTGTTCACCATCATTAAACATATCATCAGCATTGTCAAACCTACACAAGATGGTAAGGTAGAAAAAAAATTTATCCTTTTTTTAATCTTTGGGTTTATTTTCCCTTCTTAGAGTTTGGTCTTTCCTCCCCCTTCGGGTTTCCCAGTGTTTTCTCAATTTTGCCTGATAAAGTCATTTATACCAATGTGTTTGACAGTTCATGTTGCCTTACTAGGACTATTTGCATTCTTTAAAAAAAATGGTTAAATAAATCAACAACTGAAATATACATGCATACAATAAGTGAACAAGAATAAATGAAAGGATTCATGGAAAGGATGGATGGATGGATGGATGGATTTCATGCATGAGAAGTCTTTCTGATGGGACATATACCCAGGACTCATATTATGTAGGTGGTGGTCTGTTCTGATGAAGAGAAGGTCTATCAGGTAGATTCTAACCACTACTTTGCCACTATAGTGTATCTCAACCACTAACATGTATTATCAACTTTCTTCTTTTGTCACTTGTCATACTAGCTTGAAATCAAATCCCTTTTTTGTTTGTTTGTTCAAGACTGAAAGAGCATATTCCTTTTGTGGAACTATTGAATACATGGCACCAGATATTGTCAGAGGGGGAGATTCAGGACACGACAAGGTATGTTCTATTTTTGATGCTTCTTTATATATTTCTATAAAATATACTATAAGAATCCTGGTTAACAACTTAGGTCATCTCTTCAACAGAGCCATCTTTCTGGTGTTAATTATCTTACCTTCCTTTTTTTTCTCTTTTGCTTTGTATTTCTAAACACATTATGATATCTAGTATTTTGGAAGAAAATGATAATATAAAGGTTAGGACATTCTAGATTTCCCTTTTTAAAGGCTTTATTGGTAAGAATTGTGTTTTATAAAATAATACTAAAGTTGAGACCTCAAAACGAATTATTCAAATAATTTTTAATTTATTTCTGTTGAGAGAGCCTGTTTCTTAAACAGAGTGCAAACTGTGACTCCATTCTTTTAAAAAATTATTTATTAATTTTTGCATGAGACCCTGATCTTTTAGGATACAACTGAACCACAATGCAATATGAAAGTGTCACTCGATGTATGCACATTGTTCCTGTTTGAGTCATGATGAATGGTTTTGGTCAGCACTTATTGACATTTTTAATTTCTGCTAGAAAAGCATTCAGAAACATATAGGCGTGTGTATCACCTTTTGCTTTTTAAGAGGTCACTGAGAGGTCAATGAAAAGGGAATCGCTCATATTTTCTTATTCCCAGTTTCTGTCTTTAACTTTCCAGAGACACTGGAGAAATGAGCTATATAATTGCATAATTGATCATTTAAAAATAATTTTTCCAACAGATTATCTTTCCAACAGATATAACATTTTAACAACTCTTGGAAAAAGAAAAAAATCCTGAGTTCTAGGTAGCTTAAGTTTATTTTCCTAAGCTCAATTTTTTTTGCCTCCTCTCTTCCCTTTGTATGTGCAAAATGAAGAATTCTAGAAGAAGCTTTCTAAGTAATTAATGTTATAAAATCTAGGTCATGGTTTTTTTCTGTAATAAGGGGCACAAAATTTTTTCAGTTTTTTTTAACACTTCAGTTTTATTAATAGCTTTATCCAAATAAGGTATCCTATTTTTTGTTCCCCATCTTTCCTTCTCCTTCATTCCCTTTCAGAGTCCCACATATACAGTTCAGATATATGACTGTGGAGAATCTTTGGTCTCCTTCCTGATGACTAATCATATACTTAAAAGCATGTTCTTCAAGTTTGTGTGGTGTTGGTTTTGGGACCCAGGGCTAGGAATCTGATTATTGATCTTCCTCAGTTGAAGAATGTGGTTTTGACTCCAACAGCAAAATATTCTAAGGGTTCTGACTCAAATGGCAGTGAAACTGCTTGTATAAATAATAGAAGAAGAGTTTAATTGCTAGTTTAGTTTGCTTCTTGGTATTCTTTGAGCTTCTTGGTATTCAGTGAAGCTGTTGGGGAGTTTGGTAGGAATTTATACCTGTTAATTTGAAAATTATCTTCAGAGACCTAATGGAACCAGTTTTCACATAAGAAAATATTGTATTACTCCTAGAATTTCTGTATACCTAAGGTGCAGAAAATAGCTAGTTAATAAATATTTCTTCTGACACCTGGAACAACGTGACAGTTATTAAATGAGATAGCATAGGCAAAGTGCTCATCATGGTGCCTGGCATGGAGACAAGAGTTCAGTAAATTCTTTCCTGATTGTAGTCTGCGTGATGTGTTTTATATGTCAGCACTCTGTATTTTCTTAATTGTTCTAGGCTCATAAATTTTGTCATCTCTCTGAAACTTAGGCCCTGGTAATTGGAGGCAGATAGTTTGAAATTTTAACATCTAGTTAATATTTCTTATTGGTGTACACTCATGTGTTCAAGTTATTAAAATTCTGATTTGCCTAATTAAAAAAGCAGTAATTTTCAATACATCAAGATTCTTTAAGCTGGGCATGGTGGCTCACGCCTATAATCACAGCACTTTGGGAGGCTGAGGCAGGCAGATTGCTTGAGCCAAGAGCTTGAGACCAGCCTGGGCAACATAGTGAGACCCCCATCTCAAAGAAAACAAATAAAAGATTTTTAAAATTATATATAATTTGCTATGTTCTCAGTTCAGGTAAATGCATTTGTAAATTGGTTTCCAAATTTGAACACATTTTATTTTATATTATTTTAGATCTTCCCATCAGTGAAGATCCTAAGGTTTATGTGTGATAGGTTCCATAAGAAAAATTGATTTAGGCAGTTAGGAAAAAATAACATAACCCTTGGATGTGGTATTTTTCTTTCTTTCTTTCTTTCTTTTTTTTGTTCTTTGAATTTTAGACATTTCATAAGGCTCACTGGAGCCGAATACTTAGTTTCCTATCATAAACCCAAAGATGTTACCTACTTAAAATTTTAAAAATTCATTTCAAGTTTAGATTTTTTTAAAATTAAGGTGAAATGGTTACTAGTTTAAGAAATAATTAACACGCTTTCTGTGTGGAGGATACTTGGATATTTGGTCTCTAAATGTCTTTCTTGCATGTGTTAATACTCCTTACATAGAAGGAGGTGTACATAATCCTTTCATTAAAACATTTTTCTAATAGATGGCTTTCTTTTGTTCATTTTTTTCTTTCTTATAAAATATTTTAGTTGATAATTCTATAAAATTAAATTATTATTGTTTTATAGGCAGTTGACTGGTGGAGTTTAGGTGTTCTAATGTATGAATTACTAACTGGAGCATCTCCTTTCACTGTTGATGGAGAAAAAAATTCCCAAGCTGAGATATCTAGGTAAGATTTAACAAAATAAAATAAATGCATTGTTTTCTCAAAGGAACTGATCACATTTCTGCAGTTAGGCTGATGTAAAAAAAATAATTTTTAAATATGAGGTTAGACAAAGTGATGTTTATGTGGTAACTTTTCTATTATATAGCATGTAGATCTGTTACCTTTATATTTCCTTATACTGATTTTATGTGCCCAATTAAATCTGAAGTTTCACTTATGATATATAGTGTCATACACTTAGCATATTGTCTTACGCTTAGTAGGTACATCATATATTGAGAAGTTTATTTAATGGATACTTTTTTCTCCACTGTATATGTAATTTATTTCTTTGTGACTTTAACCTGAAGAAACAGTAATGATATTTTTGAACTCATGGATGTAGGCTCAGTAGAAACAAATACCGTAAAATTATTCTCTCATAGGTCTTAGAGCATTATTCTCTTCTTTTCCTTTGTAGCAGATATCACAGTTGCAGTATTACATTTTTGTTTATAATTATTTGATTAATGTCTATCTGTCACACTAGATTGTAAGCTCTGAGAGTAAGGGACATGTCTGGCTTTGATTCTCAGTACTTGCTATATAGAACTCCGTAAATATTTGAGGGATAAAATGGGTTAATGAACAAATAAGTGAACAGTGATCAACGTTATACTAGTTACTAGTTAGGTTTTTGTCCTGTTTTTACTTAAATTATATAACTTTGAGAACAGATTTGACATTAAAAATTAAAAATTGAGATTCCACTTCCAAAGAAGACGGAATAAGAGGGACAAGATCTACTTTCCTGCCTGAATAACAATGGGCAAAATATATGAAAGAACAGATACGAAGACATTGGATATCTGGAAGTGAAAGACAGTGATCTTTGAGAGGCAGAAAAATAAATGAGGTGAGCCCTATGATTGCCCCAGCTTACTGCCTTGAGAGCGTTTCCAGGGTGCAAAACCCAGACGCAGTTGAGGAGGTGGAACTGAGAGTCCAACAAGACCAAGACAGCTAGAGTTTGCAGGCCAGAGTGTCGGAGAGGAGAGTGGCACACAGAGTAAAGTCCAGAGATGTGCAGAGGTATTCAGTTGAGTATTGGTAAGCATGGAGTGAGGAAACTGTTCTATATAGTTAAGTTGTGATTTCTTGTGAAATTGAACCGTAGATTCAATACAATCACATTTCCAGCAGGCGTTTTTTTTTTCTTTAGAAATTGACAACCTGGGTCTAAAATTCATTATGGAAATGCAGAGGACCTAGAATAGCCAGATCACCTTTGAAGAAATACAAGTCTTGAAAAATACTTCGTTCTAAGTTACAGTAATTAAGAGTGTGATATTGGTGTCAAGATAGACAAATGATCAATGCAAATGATTTTTGACAAAGATGAAAAGTACCTTTTTTAAAGATAGTTTTGAAAAAATGATGCTGGAACCATTGGCTATCCAAATGGGAAAAAAAAATGAACTTCAAGAAATACTTCATACCATATAGAAAAATTAATTCAAAATTGATGATAGGCCTAAATGTAATACCTAAAACTATAAAACTTCTTGGAGGAAACATAAAGGAAAACTGCTGTGAGCTTGGTTTAGGTAGAGACTTCTTAGATATGACACAAAAAGTGCAATCCATAAAAGAAAACACTAATAAATTTGACTTCATCCAAGTTAAATATTTCTGCTCTTTAAAATTGTTAAGAGAATGAAAAGACAAGTCACAGACTGGGATAAATGTTAAATTATATGTCTGCTAAAGGACCGGTATCCAGAATATATTAAGAATTCTTAAAACTCAAGAAAACAAACAACCTCATTAAAAATAGGCAAAAAATTTGAACAGACAATTCACCAGAGAAGATGTGTAGGTGGTAAATTAGCACATGAAAAGACTACCAACATCTTTAGTCTTTAGGAAAATACAAATTAAAATGTCAATGAAATACCACTGTATACTCCCCAAGAATAGCTAAAAATAAAGAGACTCATAACACCAAGTGCTGATAAAGACTTAGAGGAACTGGAGCTTTCATACACTGCAAAGGGAAATGTAAAATGGTACAAAAACTTTGGAAAACAGGTAATTTCTTAAAAAGTTAAACATTAACCAGTATCTGATTTGTGCATTCCACTCCTGGGTAATTACCAAGGGAAATGAAAACATATGTCCATACAAAAACTTGTACAGGAATGTTCATGACAACTTCATTTGTAGTAACCGAAAACTAGAAATAACTCAAATATCTGTCAGTAAGTAAGTGGTTAAACAAATTGTGGTTTGTTCATACAAATGGCATACTCCTTAGCAATGAAAAGGAATTTATGTAAGACAGGTGCGGTAGTGCACCAGTAGTCACAGTTGCTGAGGAGGGTAGCGTAGGGTGATTGCTTGAGCCCAGGAGTTTGAGGTCAGCCTGGGCAATGTAGCAAGACCCTGTCTCTTTAATAAAAGGAATGGTTTGTTTATACACTTGCAAATGGATGAATCTCAAAATAATTACACAGAGTTAAAGAAGCAAGAAAATACAGAATGTATACTGTATGATTCCAATTCCAGAAAATGTCAACTAATCTATGTGACAAAAAGCAGAATATCAATTGCCTGGGGACTGGGATTGGGGGAGGCAGGAGAGGTTACAGAGGAACATAGAAAAACTTTGGAAGGTGATGAGAATGTTCATTATCTTGATTGTAGCAGTGGTTTGACAGGTGTATACATATGTCAAAACTTACCAAGGTTTGAATATTTTCTTCCATGGAATTAAAGAAACATAAAATTATATACTTTGTGGGAAATTTACTGTATGTCAATTGTACTTCAGTAAAACTGTTAAAAATTTAAAGTGTACCTTTTCCAGGACAGGCTAGGAAGTAAATGATTTCGCACTGTTTCAGTTTATTTAATACCAAAGCTACATGAGCAGTACTTCTTTTTAAAATCAGGGTGAGTTAAAAATTACACCTCTTATGAAAAGTAATAAATATGACTTTGTTTATTTTAAATTGATTTTTTGACAGTTTCAAAATGCCTCAGAATATAGGAAACCTTGGTCATGGTCCTGAGAATTTGGGTCCAGTTGCAAGATTATACCTGTCATGGTGACAGGTGCTAAGGGGTGGCCTTAGCCTGACGACATTAAGTGGTGGCTTCTTTGACTAATTCCCCTCTTTCTGATTCCACATGTACAAGCAATCTTTTTAAAATAATCTTCATTTCCACCGTAGGTCTGAGTGTAGAGAGAAATACATTGCTTATGATGGCAATAATATTCTGAACAACGTAATGTTCACATTTATATTGCTTTTATTCCCTTTCTATCAATCAGTTGGCATTCTGGTTTTAGAAAGAGAAAAAAAGCCTGATTCAGATTGTCTAAAACCTTAAAACTAAAGCAAATGGACTTTTCAAGAATTTAAATAGAATTCCTTCCCTTTAATCAATTAATTATCCACTTTGTTGTGGTGTCAACCTGTAATTTCATGGTTTTTGTATGTGTGACAGAAATTTACAAACAATGTGATAAGTAAATTATCCTACACTACATTTTTCTTTCAAAATAATCATTCTGATTATCTTTCCTGGGATAAATCTTATATGTATTATTTAGATAAATGTGTCATCATCTGTCCCCAGTGTCTTAATTAGCTCAGGCTTTTTATCATCATTGAATTTTTCCATTTTTTATTATTATGATCTTTCCTGAACTCTGCATACTTTCTGTATTTTTTGTTTGAAATAATTCAAAGTAATATATTATCTAAGTTATCTGTTTGCCATTTTTGTCTACAGGTAGCCTAGAATAAAAATGTTTTTCTAGTATATCAAATTTCAAAATATGCTAAGAACTTAGAATAAGAAGAAACTTAGAGTCAACCTTTTCCCTGGACATAAGAATCCCTGATAGTTGTGCCATCGTGGAAAGGATGGAACTTATATAAGGTATTTTCAAGGAAGCCATGTTCATTATTGGACAGCTTTAGTTGTATAGTGTTTTTTCTTCCCCTTAAAATAAACTGAAATTATTTTTCTCTCATTTCTGAATGTTCATTTTGGTTCTGTCTGCTCAAGAACATGGAATAATTCCATTCTTTCTTTCCAGACATTACTTTAAGGATAGTTTTATCTGGAATAAATCTTTCTAGTTCTTTTATTCATTAGAAATCATTTCCAGATTTCTCATATACTGATTCTACTTTGGACAAATAATAAATTATCAATATTATAGATTGGAACGATTGCTTTTTAGCTTTTCTATGAGTCTGTTTCTTATTTTTTAAACATATGTGCATGTGCTTTTCTTACTTATGTGTCTTATACTAGCTTTTATTTTATTTAAAAAAAAATTTTTTTTTTTTGAGATGGAGTCTTGCTCTGTCGCCAAGCTGGAATGTAGTGGCGTGATCTCGGCTCACTGCAACCTCCGCTTCCCAGGTTCAAGTGATTTTCCTGCCTCAGCCTCCCAAGTAGCTGGGACTACAGGCAAACGCCACCACACCCAGCTGATTTTTTTTTTTCTGAATTTTTAGTAGAGACAGGGTTTCACCGTGTTGGTCAGGCTAGTTTCTAACTCCTGACCTCGTGGTCCGCCTACCTTAGCCTCCCAAAGTGCTAGGATTACAGGCATGAGCCACTGTGTCCAGCCTATTTTTGAAATTTTTTTAAAAATTTTGAGATGGAGTCTCTCTCTGTCACCAAGCCTAGATGTAGTGGTGCGATCTTCACCTCCCAGGTTAAATTGATTTTCCTGCCTCATTCTCCCCAGTAGCTGGGATTACAGACACATGCCACCACACCCAGCTAATTTTTCTATTGTTAGTAGAGATGGGGTTTCACCATGTTGGCCAGACTGGTCTCAAACTCCTCACCTCAAGTGATTCGCCCACCTCAGCCTCCCAAAGTGCTGGGATTACAGACGTGAGCCACCGCACCCAGCTTCCATTAGCTTTTATTGCATTGCTGTACAGAACATCTTTTAGGCCAGTGGCCACTGTCAGTTCCTTGCCATGTGGGCCTCTCTAATCTGACAACTCGCTTTGTCAGAGTGTGTGAGCTGGAAAGGCAATAGAGTCTACCAGGAAGATGAGATGCTTTGTAACCTAATCATGCAGTTGACATCTTGTCGTCTTTCTGTACCCAACATTGGTTATAAGGAAGGCACTAGGTCCAACCCACAGGTAAAAGGCTGTAAATGCACATATA
Organism: Cacajao melanocephalus; assembly: GCA_963573385.1. Taxonomy (NCBI): domain Eukaryota; kingdom Metazoa; phylum Chordata; class Mammalia; order Primates; family Pitheciidae; genus Cacajao; species Cacajao melanocephalus. Next base: position 32,023 of record CAUYLG010068474.1, on the reverse strand, counting down.
CATTGATCACAGGGGCCTTCTTCAAAGTCTGCCTACCATGAGCCCTTTATAAAAAAGATTGCCAATCCCTGGTCTAAGTAATTAAATTACTATTTTTTTTCTGTCAGAGAGTTTTTCTCTTTAGGTAATTATTTTAATTCATTGATTTTTGTGTGGCTTGCTACATTCTTTTGAATACAAAATCAAGGCAGTAATTCTGTTGTATTTTTGTATTTTATCCATATTGATTAGTTAGATAACACCTTGAATTAACCCTTTTGTGTTTTTAAGAATTTTCTGTTTAGAGATATGTCGCTTTTGGAGTCATGTATAGAATAACTACAGGTATCATTTTTTAAACCCCGTTTTAAGAAGAAATCAAATTTATTTTTTGTCTTGGCTTTATTCTTAGCTCTTGATGATAAAAACCTTTGTTGGCATATTTTATAAAGCCTCCTTGATTCTCAATTTGCTGGGTTTCTAAATTTTTCTTCCTCATTTTAGGTATTTCTGTACCCAATATGAGCATCTGTGTTTCCCAGGGTTTTTTGACTAGTTAACCAAAAACTTTTTAAAGTTTGTCACAGTAGCTACTCATCCACACATTCTTCTACACGGGACAATTGCAGCAGCTTCAGACTAGAGTCCAGCAGCAGGAGGGGATGGCAAGCAGAGAACAGGGTGAAATCGCCCTTCCATTGGCACTGATACTCTTCAGCTTTACATCTTCTTTCCTTTTGTCATTTTTTTGCACTGTTTCACTTTACAACCTGTAGGGGTGAGTCATGCTATGTTATTAATTGCTCTGAGACACACCCTAAGGGGGTGGAGCACTTCAAGTCTTGAATAAAACCTAGGGATAGGCCAGACGTGGTGGCTCAGACCTGTAATCCTAGCACTTTGGGAGGTCGAGGTGGGTGGATCACCTGAGGTCAAGAGTTTGAGACCATCTTGGCCAACATGGCGAAACTCCGTCTCTACTAAAAATATAAAAATTAGCTGGGTGTGGTGGTAGACATCTGTAATCCCAGCTACTCAGGAAGCTGAGGCAGGAGAATCGCTTGAACCTGGGGCACAGAGGAGGTTGCAGTGAGCCAAGATCGCTCCACTTCACTCTGACCTGGGTGAAACAGTGAAACTCCGTCTCAAAAAAAAAAAAAAGACGTAGGGATAATTCTTCCAACTATGGAAAAGGTCCATCAGAAACATCATCAGTCTGCTTGTCATTTCCCAGGCCTCCTTCTTAGTCTCTCACCAGAGACCCAGCCCTCCTTCTTAGTCTCTCACCAGAGACCCAGCCCTCTGTTGTTTCCCAGATGATGCCACAGTGTAGATTTTTTGCCGCCACCTCTGTGCACCACCCCAGCCAATTCTCCACTACTCCAGTGAACCCAAAGTCTAAAAGGTTAACCTCGTGCATACTGGAAAACGCTGTGAAAGGAAGAAGGTAGCCTTCTGTGTTCATAGCTCTGTCACACATTTTGGTCTCTGGATGACCTGCTGTTTCTTATGTGCTCATGGTTCTCCATGGCCTCCCAAAGAAGGTCTCATCATTTTGGGTGATAATCTTGGCTCTATACTCTCTCTGTTGCTCTCTGCCTCTAGCTCTTTTCAATTTAACTTTCTCTTTGGAATTCCTTGCATTGAGTTCTGATTCTGAGCTCCAAACAGTGTCTTAGTTTAATTGTCACATGCAGCCACTTGGCCCCAAGGAACCCCCAAGGTCTGGGTTCACCACTCACTTCCATTACTATCATCCTGTCCCTGTTAGGGAAAGGTAGTCTAAGGGCCATAATGGAGTGAATGGAGAAGTAAAGGTTTCAACAGCATTGTCTGTGCCACAGGAAAAAAACAGACAAAGAAAGAGAGACAGGAAGAGGTCTGGCAATAAAAGTCATACTAAGTAACTTTTAAATCTTACTTAAGACACATCCAGGCATGTCTGACAAGCCAGTCTAGTAGCCCCATGAGCAATCTAACTGTACAAGAGCCTAAGGGTGAGGACCCCTGGCAGATCAGCTTGGTTCGCTAAGGAAGCCTTAGCCATTGAGAGAAGAAGGGCAATTTTTGGTAATATATATCACTTTTAGGAAGAAGATGCTATAAATTGAAATGAAAACAAAGCTCTTTTTGTCAAGATCTTTGCAGTATCATGCATTCATCTTTGGTTCCTATAACTTTGTAAGAAACAAGTTTTTTTCCTTCAGTCCCAGAAGCAATGGCAGGAGTGTACACCTCACAGTGGCTTCCCAGGCAGTGTAGTAGGAGACCTGGTTAGTGTATTGGGCAGAAGAGGGAAACAAGATGCTTTATTTTTTTTTTCCAGATGCAGTGGCTCACGCCTGTAATCCCAACACTTTGGGATGCTGAGGAGGGTGAATCACTTGAGGTCAGGAGTTCGACACCAGCCTGGCCAGCATGGTGAAACCCATCTCTACTAAAAATAGAAAAATTTGCTGGGCGTGGTAGTGGGTGCCTGTAATCCCAGCGACTCGGGAGGCTAAGTCAGGAGAATTACTTGAACACAGGAGGCGGAGGTTGCAGTGAGCCAAGATTGTACCACTGCACTCCAGCCTGGGCAACAGAGGGAGACTCTGTCCTAAAAAAAAAAGATGCTTTATGTGACAGTGAAGAAGACTGTTTATAGCTCATATAAGACATGCCCTGGGGACTCCAGGAGTTACTGGGTGGGCGAGACTTTTGAGTGCAGTCACAGATTCCACAGAAGCAGATAAAGGTACCAGCCAAATAATCTCATTTTATTATTTGTAATGATCTGGCTGGTGTGGCCTCGGGAAACACGGGTTAATCGGATCAAGGAAGAACTCAGTAACACCAAAAGGGAAGTGACAGCCTGTCTCATCGCTAAAAGAAGACAGACTCCTGTAGAGTGACACCAGCAGCACCATTCACCTGGGGACCACTGTGTGCCAGCCTCTGTGCTGAGAAGTCACATTATATTCTGGAATCCGCAGAACCCTGAAAAATAAGTGGTAGCATATGAAATTTTACAGATGAGGAAACTAGGATGTCACTTGCCTGGGACTCAGAGCTACTGTGAGGTTGGACTGGGATCAAATACAGTTACTGGGAAACTAATCCATGCTGTCTTCTCCAGTAACATTTGTTTCCATGCTGCTGTTCTCTTTCCAAGTCTGGCAGATGCTTGTTTCAGGTAAAAGACTGGGAAGTACTGGCCCACAGACACCAGGAAATTGATTTCATTAATCAATGGAGTATTTGTTGAATATTTTTTTACTCCTAAGGAGAAAGAGAAATATAAGGTAAAGTCCTTGTCCTAAGAACTCTTATATAGCATTTGGGAGGATATGGAATAAATACATGAAAATTCATAATATCAGGGAGTTTTCACAAATGTCTCAGTGCTTTCAGGTAAGAAGAATGCTGGGGAAGGACAAAGGAGGTTTGGTTCCCTGGGGCTGGGCTGTCGGGGAAGCATTCATGTTGGAGATGTAGAATGGGCTGCGGCCAAGAGTAGAAGAGAAAAGATGGTGGGGAAGTACCCATGGTGGCACATGGGAGGTTCGCCTCCTTGCCACTCTGTGTACTCCCGTCAGTGGGTTCATGATCTTGTAAGTGTAATTCATTTTATTGCTCCTACTCTAAATGTCATGTTTATTATAGTTTATGGATATAGGGTAAAGAGTCAATAATAATACCTGGAGACATATACTATTAATGTTTTGTTTTATTCTTTTTCACTTGTATAATGTTTTTTGTTTTGTTTTGTTTTTATTATTTTTATTTTTAAAAAGATTTAAAGACGGGGTTTCACGATGTTGGTCAGGCTGGTCTTGAACTCCCGACCTCAGATGATCCACCCGCCTCGGCCTCCCAGAGTGCTGGGATTACAGGCATGAGCCACCACGCCCGGCCTTCACTTGTATAATGTTTTACTCATACTAGAAATATTTTATATTTTTCAGTTTGGTGAAATTTATAAACATTCTGTTCTAATTACACACTCTGTGTAAACATAATTTTGTAATGGCTGGATAATGTACTATTGAGTGGATACACCATAATATGCTAAACTTTTCCCGTAGTGTTGGACAAAAATTTAGAGTAAGTGAAGTTCACTGAAAGCTGTTTGTAACTCAGGCAGGCATGTCAATAACTTTATAATTCTGGGATCACATGGGAACCAGGAAGTAAAAGTCAAGAACATTAAGTCATGAAATGGAAAAGATTGTGAACTTTTAAATGGAGGACAAATAGAAATAAACAACCCATGAGAATGCATGCCATTTGCAGAAAAGCAAAGAGTTATTTTCAGGCATCTCATTGAAACCGTGAGGAAGAAAGATCCTGAGTGGGCAAGATACAGTAAGTGGAAAACAATTTGACCATTTATTTATTCACTAAATATTTGTTGAGGAGTTGCTATGTGCTAAGCAATGTTCTAGGCCCTGGGAATAAAGCAGTGAACAAAACAAAGAGAATTCTTACTCCATTAGACCTTATATTTTAGTTGGGAGAGAGAAATAATAGACAAATAAACATATGGTATGCATGAAGAAAAATAAAATAGAGCCAAGGGATAAGGAGTATGGAGGTAATGGCTGTTCTTGATAGGATGGTTAGAGCAGGCTTCTCTGAAAAGTTGACACTTGAACAAAGAACCCAGTGGGTTTAAGAAGTGAGCATCACCCATTGTTACTAAGACTGTTGTGCTTAAATGTCAGTGATTTTTTTTTTTTGAGACAGGTCTTTGTTATATTTCAGTGAACATACAGAAACACATGTACAAAGTTTCATAGGTTTACTTTTTATAAAACATTTTATTATAAAAGTTTTCAAACATTTGTTACGGTGGACATCCACACACTCACCACCTAGATTCTACCATGAATATTTTATCATCCTTGCTTGTTACCTGTCTGCCTATGTATCTGTATCTCTCCCATCACAGGTTTAATTTTAATGTTGGTGTCTTTACCCTTTATTCTGTACATTCTGAAGCTAATCATTTGTGAATTCTTTTTGCCACAGAGGTTTCCAGAAACTTAATTCATCAGTAGGAAGAAATTTTATATTCATTTTTATATTATTGGTGTGGATTTTAATTTTATTTCATTTGGTGTTTTACATGCAGTTCCTCAATCCATTTGGAATTCATTTGGGTTGTAGTATAAGGCAAGGGTCTTGCTTTATTTCTTATTTCCTTTACAGTTGGTTTCCCCAACATTTGTGGCCTTTGGTACATGATCTGGTCATTTTTTAAAAAATGATACATGTTTTTGGCTGGGCGTGGTGGCTCACGCCTGTAATTCTGACACTTTGGGAGGCTGAGGCAGACGTTATCACCTGAGGTCAGGAGTTCAAGGCCAGCCTGGCCAACATGGCAAAACTTCGTCTCTACTGAAACTATGAAAATTAGCCAGGCATGGTAGTGGGTGCCTGTAATCCCAGGTACTCAGGAGGCAGAGGCAGGAGAGTCACTGCACTCCATCCTAGCAACAGAGTGAGAATCCATCTCAAAATAAATAATAATAATACACGTTTTTATAAAAGCTTGGTTATTTTTCAAATGTGTCATCTGTGTTCACTTGATTTGGCTGTTAATTTATTTTGCTAGTACTTCACTTTAACAATTTCATTTCATGATACATTGTAATATGTGGCTAGGCAAATCACCCCAATTTTCTTTTTCAGAGTTTTCTTATTTGTGCTACATATTTTGCAAATGAATATTAAAGTCACCCATGTTCTAAATCTTTGTTGCAAGTTTAATCAATATTCATATTTCTTGTTTTTTTGAAAGGAGTCTTTCCTCATCTGTAAAAGGATAAAAATTGCAGTCTTTTGATAGGATTATTATATGGATTAAATAACACACACTAAGTATTTAATATGGCTTATTAACTCAGAGCTTTTTCTGACTTTTCAGAAGGCTCTAAGATTATTTGGGCTCTACCTAATTGTAATTCATTTCTGGAGTTTCCCAGATCCATTTTTAAGCAAGAAAAAGATAACTTTGGGATATTACCCATTCAGAAATGAAGCACATTGGAGGAGAAGTGACAGCAATACCCAAGAAATGTCTCCCTGCCCTTGTTGCAGGATGCTCTAGTATTGTTATGACTAAATGTCTCACAGAATTCTCTACCCTTAGCCGCACTTCTGCAGTGCCCATTCTGCATAGCCAGCAGTGGTCTGGGGTTCAGTGGATGTTCATACTCACATGTCACAATAGACTGGAATCGAGCACCAGTTTTAGTTAGCTTTATATAAGGATGCAGGACAGGAAACATTACAGCATCAAACACATCTTCATCAAGGACCTTCCCACCACCTATGTGTGGTTTCCCAGCCCACAGAAGACACAGTCAACCATTGGTGATGAGAATAAGTGGGAACATGTGGACCACCCCAGCATGGGAAGCTCAGCACAGCAACTGTCCCTTGTAACAGCTCTTGAGCATGCATGGCTTCCAGGGGTCTGCATGCCTGCTCACACCTCTCAGTCCAGATGCAGTCCACTTCCAGGGGAATCTTTCACAGCACCTGACCCAGCTGCCATGACAGTTATCTTAACTCAGTATATTTCAAGGAAATGATATAAGAAAAAGTTACATCTGGGATCACCTTCTCATGGTGAAAAGATGTAGCCTGCTCTAGGTCCTTTTTCCTCACCACATCACTCCCAGTGTCTGGTTCTCTTCCTGGCACTGCAGTTTTCTAACAGGAATAGGCTTTAGAACCTCCTCACCTCACTGAGGAAACCCTGTGGTACTCTGTTTACAACAAAGACAACAGGGAGCCTAAGTGATGTTTCTTCCATATACCTTCTGTTTTCATAGGGTGGGGCAAGATACTCGTCCGCATTTGCTAGGGTCTCCTGCTGCTGCTTCTGGCCATAAGATTTTCACTCAGGAAAGGGAGGGGTTCAGGCCATCACTGGTGGTTCTTCAAACTCCCTCTTCAGCACTGTTTTCCGCAAACATTCTTTCAGATTTCTACTCAGTTTCTCCTGCTGTGTGGTCTCTGCCTCATCTGAATTTAAAATTCTACCTCCTTGCATGTGGTCTCCTTGTGCTCCTCTCTCCAGGCTTGGCATCTCAGCAGAGCCATTTCTGTTTTTGAATACTCCTTTTGAGGATGGACCCACCATACTGGACATTTCTCCTTTCTGTCTTCACAGGACTGACTGTTCTTTCCCCAGTGCCTGGTATCAAGTAGATTTCCAATACACGTTGCAGTATTCTTAAGGTTTAAGAAGTAATAGATGGTGCAGGATCAGTATGCTAAGATGATGTCAGCCAAAGTGCATATATTTCTACTCGATTCAACAAAAGTAAATGTCACAATTTGCTTATTTCGACCCTGATTCTTTTTTACCCAAAATTTTTTCCTGCAAAAAATACAGCAGAGGTAGAGAAAACGGAATAGGCTATGTTTATTTTTCCCCGAGAAACAGGATTCCCCGTTTCTTTCTCAGATATGCCTGTGTCTGATCTGAGAAGAGGATTATCTACTAATGCTGAAAATTCAGACAAGCAATGACCAATGGGAGAGTATTACAGAATCAAAAAGAAGACAGGCTGCTGCTGCTTTCTTTCCTTGTTCTACCAGCATTTTTTGGGGTTCCAAGAATTAAGTGCTAGAGGTAGAATTAACTTTGAGATTAACAACACTGCTGGAATCTTTTGTAAAAAAATTACAGTTTCATTATCATTTCACTCATTCTCAGTGGCTACTTGATAGAGCATCTAGGCCTATTTTTTATATGGTTGCTGTAGAATGAGGGAGTATAACAGTAGCCCACATTTATTGAGCATTTGCTATGCACTAGGTGCTATGATAAGCACTCTACAGGTCTTAACTCATTTAAGCATCATAATACCCATTTTAGGTAGGTACTGATGTTATGCCCATTTTACAGGTGAGAAAGCTGAGGTACAGAGGTAATTATCTCAAGGTCACACAGGATCAAGGCAGAGCCATCATTGGACTCAGTCTGGGTCTGAAGTCTATGTTCTAACCCACCACACTATACTGTCTCTTATACATTAATTATCTGTTTTTGTTTCATAATGTTTATTAATATTTGAATGCACAATAGGGAATCTTTTTAGCATACTCAATTAATGGAGTAACTGTTTGTCTTCATATATATTGTGTTAAGGTTCTTAGTTTCAGTCAATCCTTTCAATATTTCTTATTAGATTATTGATCTGGATCTTAAGAAGGAGAAAGGTACACTTGGATTGAATTGATTTCTTCTGTGACCTTAGAATAAATTTCTCATCAAGAAACTTGATTACCATCTTATGTTTTTATTTTCCATAATAAATTGTGGCCTTTACTCCCATCTCTGAGCTTGACTTGTCTCATAGGAGTTTTCTGGCCATTTTATAGTAGCAAACAATGAAGCAGATACTTGTACCCATGAAAAGCTCCAGCTCTAGTGCCCATTTCCTGATATCAAGAGTTGAACTGTCTCCAAGTGGGTCTGACCTCCTCTTGTCTCAGTGGACTTCCCTTTGCGTTCCCATGGGCCCCTTAGGTTTGCTGACACTCAGGGGAAAAGGAGTGAGGTGGAGATGCTTGTTCTCTTTTGGACTTTTAAATCTGAGTGCTCAATTCACTTACCTGAATTTGTTAAGAGCATTATATGTTGTGAAGTCTTTAATCATAGAGTCTAGTCTATATATATGGGAGGTCTAATCTAGCCCCAAGCTTTTCCTTTTTTCCCCCTAGTAAAATATTTGGGATGGTAGCCTCCCACCAGGATTGACTTACACTGAAAAATGAGCCAGCATTTTTTGTTTCTACTCACTTGAGTTTCAGAAATTTTACTTCATATTTCTTCAATAGTATTGAGATGTTATTAACACATGTTAAGTATTTATATGTGGTTCAGTTTCAAAGTGTATTTCATCATGCTTTTTTTTTTTTTTTTTGTCATTCTCCAGTTGTTTTAACAGCAAGTTTTGTCTGCCTACAGGAGAATATTAAAAAGTGAGCCTCCATATCCCCAAGAAATGAGTGCTTTAGCTAAAGACCTAATTCAGCGTCTTTTGATGAAAGATCCCAAGAAGAGACTGGGATGTGGTCCATGTGATGCTGATGAAATCAAAGAACATCTCTTCTTTCAGGTGAAATTATTGAATAGATAAATAGTTTCCTACTCCTTGCTGTTTTCAGGGTCCTTGGCATTCTTGGTGAAATTAATGAACACAGTCCCCCTTGGGATCATTTTCCACTGACATTTCATCATATCAGTAAGCCTGACCTAAATATTATGGTCTAAAGGGACCATCTAGGTTTTTTTTTATTCTGTAAATTAAGCTTTTACATTATTATCACCAAAACAAATGAAAATAACATCAAAATGAAAAAAAACTCTCATCAAGTAAGGTTGTGTTATTTATTGCTTATATAAAAACAAATATTGATTGGAAATGAGAAAAGGCATATTTCTTTTAGTCTCTCAATATAATTATTTTTTAAAATACCACTGCACATCTTACAGAAGTTCAGTAACATAATGAGAAATACATTTAGAATCAAATAAACTTTATTATATGTATTTCATAGATTCACATGGCCTGGAAAGATTAGTCTTTGAACAGACTTTGAAATAACTGAAGTTTATCTCAAAAATTAACAGGTAAAATTTAAGAAATGATTTGAGCAAAGTACCCTCGATCATATTTTCCTAAGATCATTTTCTCCATTGTTCCCTGTATTTGGGAATATTGCAGTGTGTCTTTCATATTAGAGAAATTTCTCTTTTCAGTAGCTTGGAATAATAATTTTAGATTGCTTAATTGCCTTGACTTTTTGAATGATCGGGACACTTTTGGAAGAACCAGAATTCTACTTGTAAAGGCCTAACTGGCCTTTTTCTCTGTAAATGGAGCGGGGGTGGAAAGGATCATAATAGCATTCCATTTTCTACATATTAAACATTCTCCTGTTAACAACGTGTTTCTTTAAATTACCCCTTTCCTGTAGAAGTTTCTCTTAATATATGTGCAATAGCCAAGCACAAGTTATGTGCTTATAATGGAAAACATTACAGCTGCAGAGAGAAAAAAAACGCTAATTAGAAAGTCAAGAGACTGTTCAAATCCTGACTCTTCCACCAACTGGTGTTTGAATGAAAGGGTCTTTCTTATTTCTGGGCATCAGTTTCACTGGATCAAATAAAGAAGATGAACTAAATGATCTCAATCCCATTTTAGCTGAGAAATTTGAAGATCTGTAATTTAATTACTTTGTTTCTATTGTATCTACAAGACAGCATAATAAAAACATTGTATGGTAGTTGATTAAACTTACTGAATTTTATCAACCAAGAAGTGCACATTTTTATATTTTATCATCACTGAAATCAGTATACATATTACAGTGGCCATCATCTTATTATTCTTACCATTAATACTTTTTTCTTAATGGTACATAAAATAATTTTGTATCTTACTATCAGTGATGGCATGTTAGATTTGAAGAAATATGGTAATAGGAGATCTGTAGTATTGAATTCAGTAAGTGTTATCTGAGGTTATTTTAAATGATAGGAGCACAAAGAAACAGAGCAAAGGGCTGGATTTCGTAATGTAACTCAGTAAGTGAAGTGACCTAGATAGAAAAGGGGCTTGCATTCTGTGAGGGACATAAGAAGCAGTGTTTAAAATGCTTGAACACAGTTGAATAAGAAAAGAGTGATCACATCAGTGTGATAATGTCATTTGAACTTCCAGACATAAGCACATGCATGATTTATGGTGAATTTATTTTCCAGTCTGTCCGGATGACCAGGAGGAAAAGCAAGTGCAGGTGGACGGCTAAGTAGCACTGCCTCTAGAAAATAGGAATATTCCTCTAGAGCTAATATCCACATCCGTAGAGCATTTGGAAACCCTTGATTTCAGTTTTCTGTTTTGTTTTGGATTTTTTTTTTTTTATTATTCTTTTTGGCTTAACACCTTTCTGAAGAGGCTCAGGACGAAAGTATTTTTTAGTAAACTAGGGTGTCTTGGTGCCCCCCAGAGGACACTCTGAGATTCAATAGTGATAGTCTCATCTTTGAGGCACAGCATTGGCTAGAGCTATAAACTGCTGTGGTCTTGCTTGGAAAAAAATATATTTTTTATTATTGATTTGAAATATGTTCCCTTATTTTTATCTTCTTTTCCTACCAGTCAGAATTCTAATCTATCTTTATTATTCTTAGAAAATACATTTTGACTGTTGATTTCTACTTTGTACAACTTTCTTTGTTTTAGAAAATAAATTGGGATGATTTAGCTGCCAAAAAAGTGCCTGCGCCATTTAAGCCAGTCATTCGAGATGAATTAGATGTGAGTAACTTTGCAGAAGAGTTCACAGAAATGGATCCCACTTATTCTCCTGCAGCCCTGCCCCAGAGCTCTGAGAAGCTGTTTCAGGTAATTTCCCATTCTGTGCACACGTACACTGGCCATATGTCCTTTGATAGAAAAGATTAATTTTCCCATATTGAAGTAGTTTTGTTGGCATCATAAAAATGGAATTCTCTAATATCTTCAAAATTATTAAGTGCAGAAATATTCCAGATTGTTAACTGAAGCTTGTAGTTTGCTCAATAGCAGATATTGTTTATGTGTTTATTTTCAATATAAGGGAAGTTTTAATTTTACACCTGACATTTTATTTTTGTTCAGACTCTTTTATAGAAAATACAATCGTCTTTTGTTTTACCTCTATTCATATTTTTTAAATTTTTTTTATATATAGGCAGGGTCTCACTCTGTTGCCCAGACTGGAGTGCAGCAGCGCTGTCCTAGCTCACTGCAGCCTCAGATTCTTGGGCTTAAGTGATTCTCTCACATCAGCCTCTGGGGTATCTGAGACTACAGGTGCAAACCAACACACCCAGAAAATTTTTGTGTTTTTTTAGAGATAAGGTCTTGCCATGTTGCCTAAGCTGGTCTTGAACTTCTGGCCTCAAGTAATCCTCCTGTCTTGGCCTCCCAAAATGCTGGGATTACAGATGTGAGCCACCATGTTCAGCCAAAAAAAACAACAATTTTTTTTAACAGACCGAGTCTCACTCTGTCACCCAGGCTGGAGTGCAGTGGCACGATCATAGCTCTTTGCAGCCTTGAACTCCTGGACTCAAGGGATCCTCCTGCCTCAGCCTCCTAAATAGTTGGAACCAAGATGTGTGCTACCACACCCAGCGAATTAAAAAAAAATTATAGAAACAGGGCCTTACTTAGTTGCCTAGGCTGATCTTGAACTCTGGCCTCAAGCCATCCTCCTGCCATGGCCTCACAAAGTGCTGGGATTGTAGGCATGAGCCATTGTGCCCAGCCTCTGTATAAAAACATTCTTTAGTTCACAATGCTATCTTACTCTTCACTGTCAATGACTAATCTTAACTGCCAGCTCTTAAAAAAGATTTAGATTTCATATTTAGAAAAGGGTATTTGTCACACAAAATAAAATATTCTATTAAATGGCATCAGAGCTTTGCTTTGACCAGTATAGCTTTAGTATGCTCAGTCTGGCCATCCAGACTATGTCTTGTCTTCTTTGCTTATCAGTGTCTAGTATGTGACTGGGCACTTATTGAACATTTTTTTGAATGTTTGTTGATAAGTGAAGGAGTTCTAGCTTGAACGGATTAATCATCCATCTTTATACCACTTGGCTCAGAGCATCATTCTGCCATTAGACTTTGTTCCTTTTCAAAACACAATTTTAAATTTAATTATTCTGAAGATATAAATAAGAATCAAATAATTGCTAAATTAGAAACTAACTTTAATGAGACTTGCCATTTTTCCAGTTTGAAAAACAATAGCATTTAAAGACCATTTTGTGGCTGCGACTGGTAGCTCATGCCCTTAATCCTAGCACTTTGGAGGCCGAGGCAGGTTGATCACTTGAGGTCAGGAGTTCGAGACCAGTTCGAGACATAGCTAAACCCCATTAGGCATGGTGGCGTGTGCCTGTAATCCTAGCTGTTTGGGAGGCTGAGGCAGGAGAATGGCTTGGGCACAGGAGGCAGAAGTTGCAGTGAGCCAAGATCGCACCACTGCACTCCAGCCTGGGCAACAGAGCCAGACTCAGTCTCAAAAAAAATAATATTAATAATAAAATAAAGACCACTTTGTTTAATACATTGAATTTTTTTGAGAAGTCAGTTATGTTTATAAACAAATTTTTATCAGCAAACCAGGAAAATTTCATCTATGAGTCTGATTTTAGGGGTGAAATAGGGAAGAAGTCTTGTTCTACCTTTATTTTTGAATTGGTTTAGTTCTACCAGAAGATGGCATTATATCCTTCTGAACAGCATTGTTCAAATGATTTGAAACAATCTTGCATTTTAGATTGCAAATAAAATAAAATTAGACTTAATCTCAACAAAATATTTAAGTGTTTTTCTAAGAAAAAAATGTCATTAATCTGTGTTAAACTGGAAAACTGCAATTCATTTTTCTTTATATTTCTTTGTCTTGTTTTTAGGGCTATTCCTTTGTTGCTCCTTCTATCCTATTCAAGCGTAATGCAGCTGTCGTAGACCCTCTTCAGTTTCACATGGGAGTCGAACGTCCTGGAGTGACAAATGTCGCCAGGAGTGCAATGATGAAGGTATAGATGTGGTAACTTATATGACATGTTTGTAGATTTTGTGAGTGTTTAAATACCAACTCTAATTAATCTTCTTAAGTCTAGTAACTTTCATAGATTTGCCATTCAACTAAAGTGGAATTTGAAAAAATGGAAATAGCAGTTATTTTCCCTAAAGAATTAATGTCAAGTTGAATGAGCTTCTTTTCACAATGATAGAGTATTATGTATCTTAACTAATTATGTAGATGAAAATAGAAATTACCTATAAAGTAAGGTAAATTTTAGATTATAAATGTCTCCTATTCCTATTTATTAATATTCATAATTTTATTTTACTCTGTAATTTATTTGATTCCTTGTGTATTACTGACATTTTCTCAAGTTAAAAGGTGTTGATTTCTAAACAGGACTCTCCATTCTATCAACACTATGACCTAGATTTGAAGGACAAACCATTGGGAGAAGGTAGTTTTTCAATTTGTCGCAAGTGCGTGCATAAAAAAAGTAACCAAGCTTTTGCAGTCAAAATAATCAGCAAAAGGTATGGCCATTTATCATATAATATTCTTTCTTATGTATTCATGAATTCTGTAAATTAAGAGTATTTATTTAAAATAAATATTCAGGAGAATCGCTTGAACCCGGGAGGCAGAGGTTGCAGTGAGCCGAGATCGAGCCACTGCACTTCAGCCTGACTATAGAGCGATCTCAAAAAAAAAAAAAAAAATGAAACCAGTATTACATTGTAAGACTTTTTTACCCATAGGTTTAACCACTTGGCTCATCAGTTGGTCCATTATACTTCTAGCTCTGATTGATATTTTCTGATAAAGTAATCCATTTTAGAAATAATTGATAGTTTTATTTGCTTTCGAGTTTAGAGAAAACTTCTTTGTGACAGTGACATCTTTAATCAGTCTCACTTAGTGATTTAGCAGCCATTGCCATTTCTACTAGTTGTATATTTGAAACTCTTCTCTAAAATTATTTAGCAAGCTACTGATAGCTTTGAGAACCATCTAGTTGTTTTGGTAACTTATGATTGTCATTAACATTGCATATTCTTATTATCAAATTGTCAGACAAGTAGAGCATTCATTTTTTCATATGATTTGTGCTTTTCTGACTCAGAAATAGTAATCTTCTCCAGAATATTACTTTTCCTAGTATGTGGTATAATTCATTACTTTCATGGAACCCTCATTACAATATACTGTAACATGTATATTCTGAATGTACTATAAATAAAAACAAAATTAGTGTTGGGGCAGTACTGATATAAAAACTTGCCTGAAGAGACATGTGGATGCTAAGTGTTTCATCTTGCAGGATGGAAGCCAATACTCAGAAAGAAATAACAGCTCTGAAACTCTGTGAAGGACACCCCAATATTGTGAAGTTGCATGAAGTTTTTCATGATCAGGTATCCTACTTTTTTTTCTGTCTATACTAATTCACATACAAGGTTGTACTTTTCACCAATTTTGTTGGTGCTGCTGAGTCAGAGTCAGGGATATGGGACATCACCCAGCTACCAGAAAGGGCAGAGAAACCACCCTCCCAAACCCCTCCCCAGCCACACACTGTTCCCCAACCCCAAATCAGGTTATCCCTTCGCTTCTCAGGCTTTTCTTGCTCAGGAGTTGCCACCTATGAACCTATGATAGGAAGATAGGGGACAGGCAGGAGCTCAGTGGTGCAATCATTAGCCACGGTGTCCTTGTTGCCAATGCAACCTCTACCCACCATCACTTAATCCTGAAATACCTCTCAGGACTCAGGAACTTTGAGCCTCCAACTTCCCTTTCGCTTCTAGAGTAGAACTGAGAAAGTCTGGAGCCTAATTGATGCAAGCTAAAGGACAAATAGGAAGTAGAAAGCAAAGATACTCCTTTTATCTTCTAGCTCCAGGTGGTAAATTCTGCTCAGACACCTGGCCAGGTCATGCTGCCCCCTCTTCTACTCTCAGTCCTGCTTTGCAGCAGGAGGGGAGGAGCCCCATGTGTCCAGTTCATGTCTGTTCACCTCACCCATGACAGAAATTGCTCCATTATACAATTCTCTGCCCCTGAGACCAGCGGGACAGGGTGGGGGGGTGAGATGATGCAGTCCTACTCAAGACAACTCGGAGGCACAAGAGTGCAAGCCAATTCTGAATGTGCTTTGCTCCAGTTTTACCAGTGAAGAAACTGAGATTTTGAATGGTCATAAAACTTGTCCAAGGTCACATAGCAAGTCAGTGCGAATCTAATAAGGAGAACCTGGACTCCAGCTTTGGGCACTCTTTGTTGTGCTGTTGTAATATCTGTGACCAAGGATCAATGGGGCCCAGTTCCCTACCACATTGAAATATCCTCGAGTGCTGTTGCCAGGAATGATACATCATAGTGAGACCAGGCAGCAGCAGCAGTAGCACCATAACCATAATATCTGCTGCCATTTATTATCATATATCTTGTGTGGTCTAGGTCCTGTACCAGGCACTCTGCATGTATTATCTTATTCAGTCCTTACCACAGACCTATGAGGTGAGAAAATGGACACTCACAGAAGTTAAGTAACAGGTTTTACAGTTGGTAAGTGTGGTAAGGCCGGGATCTGAATCACACAGTCCAACTTCAGAGCCCAACCAGCTATTATTTACTTTGCAGTACTGCCTTAGGGAAGGCAGAATCATATCTGGTAATAAGCACCCAAAAATGGTGTCATCCTCTACTCACTGTTTGGTTCTTGTAGTCAGAAAAGAAATGCCACTGAGGCAAGGACTCGGGGAACCGCTGTCCCTGATCCTCTACCTCCTCTGCCTCATCAAGCCACTCGACACCAGAGGAGGTAGGGAGTCCCCTGGCCATGAAGGTGCTTAAGAGGAGGCTCACTGGACAGTCTCCTATTGAAGATGACACAGAGGAAATTCACATCCTCAAGGAATCAATGGGTGATCTTAGATGTTCCCGTCTGGGTTTGCAGCTGTACCCGTACCTACATCCCAGACAAGATATTTGATCTGTGACCTTTAGACTAACGTCAGGTCCCAGGAACTACATTCCTAATTTTTTATTTATGTCACAAATTCAGTAGATGTTTTGCTATTTATATATTCAGGAGTTAGTAAAATATAAATTGTCACATGATATGATCCTAAACAAACTAGTATAAATTACATTATCAATCTAATATACAGTTGTAATGTATCTTAGGTTTTTCCCATGATGGTGGCACAGTTGCCTAGATCATCCCTGTATCCAATCTTTTCTTCAACTAATGGGTAAAATTGGTTATGATGGGTCTTCAGCCTTTGTGCAATAGTGTAGTTCATTTTGTGTGCCGTGATATACATTTCACATACTCCATGAGTTTGCTATTGCTGCTGCAACAAATCACCACAAACTTAAAACAATACAAATTTATTGTCTTTCAGTCTGGAGGTCAGTAGTCCAGAATTAGGCTCATTGGCTTAAAGTCAAGCTGTCAGGAGGGCTGGTTCTCTATAGAGCAGAACCAGGTGCACAGCTGGAGGTGAGCGGCAGGTGAGCCAGCACTCCTGCCTGAGCTCCACCGCCTGGCAGGTCAGCCACAGCATTAGATTCTCACTGAAGCACAAACCCTTTTGTGAACTGTGCCTGCGAGGGATTTAAGTCACAGCACTCCTTATGATAATCTAATGCCTGTTCCGCCCCACTACCACCTCCCCTCTTCTATGGAAAAATTGCCTTCCGTGAAACCATTTCCTGGTGCCAGAAAAGTTGGGGACCTGGCTCACACCTGTAATTCCAGCACTTTGGGAGGCCGAGGCAGCTGGATCACTTGAAGTCAGGAGTTTGAGACCAGTCTGGCCAACATAGTGAGACCCCATCTCTACCAAAAAATACAAAAAATTAGCTAGATGTGATGTCACATGCCTGTAGTCCAAGCTGCTCTGGAAGCCAAGGAGGCTGAGGTGGGAGAATCAGTTGAACCTGAGATGGGGCAGGGAGGGGAGGTTGCAGTGAGCCGAGACTGCACCACTGCACTCCAGCCTGGGTGACAGTGTGAGACCCTGTCTCAGAAAAAAAAAAGTTGAGGACCACTGCTCTGGAGGCTCTAAGGGACAATCCATTTACTTGCCTTTTTTAGCTTCTAGACACCTCCCAACATTTCGACTATGAGCCTTCCATGCATCATTCTTAAGATCTTGCCTCCAGGGTCACATATCATACTGCTAACTCTGATGAATAATTCAGAATAATCTCCCATCTCAAGATCCTTAATTTGCTAGTCATATCTGCAAAGGCCCTTTTGCCATCCTTCTAAGGTAACCACCACAGGTTCTGGGCATTAGAACGTGAACATCTTTGGAGGCCCATCATTCAAGCTCTTCCACACATACATTTTTTCATTGTTATCTGCATTTTATTGATAGGGATCCTAAAATTAATAAGATAAAGTAGCATATCCAAGATCATGAGTAAATTCCCCTTCAAATCCAGGTTGAACTCTAAATCTCTTCTTACACCACTACAGGTATTGCCTTACATCTTTTTAAAGCTCACCAGCCTACAGCTGGAGTAGACCTGCAGCCTTGACTTTATTTGTCTGATGTAGAAACTCAAGTTAGCTTCATGTATAGCAGGCTGGGAGCAATTTTCTTGTTAGAAGGGTGTTCACTCTACAATTTGTATAATATGTTCAGGATAATGTACTAATAATTATCTTTTTTATGAACAGTTTATTCTGAGTTTTGCTAATACAGAAGGAAACATTTTGTTTATGAAGTGATGTTGGCTCTATAATGCTTAGCACCTGAATTTAGTATATTGATATAATATCTTTTTCTAAACCATTTGTGTTCATTTGAGAGCTGGTTAAGTCCTTTGTTTTTTTTCTTTTTCGAGATAGGGTCTCACTCTGTCACCCAGGTTGGATTGCAGTGGCACAATTACGGCTCACTGCAGCCTTGACCTCCTGAGCTTGAGTGATTCTCCCACCTCAGCCTCCTGAGTAGCTGGGATTATAGGTGTGCTCCACCATGTCTGGCTAATTTTTATCACTATTTTTTGTGGAGATGAGGTCTTATTATGTTGTGTAGGCTGGTCTTGGGCTCCTAGGCTCAAGCAATCCTCTTACCCTGGCTTCTGAAAGTGCTGGGATTATAGTCCTTTGCTTTTTGATAGTTCCTATATTATTTTCTTCATGGAAATTATGCATTCTGACAGAAAAGGGCCAGGGGTGGGG
Source organism: Cacajao melanocephalus (assembly GCA_963573385.1). NCBI lineage: Eukaryota > Metazoa > Chordata > Mammalia > Primates > Pitheciidae > Cacajao > Cacajao melanocephalus. The sequence continues at coordinate 13,237 of CAUYLG010068474.1, read as the reverse complement.
AAGAAGAGAAAGCATGGTAAACATATAACTTACAAAGTAACTATGAAGATAATGCTGTTGGGATTAAAGCAAAAACCCATAGTGAGTTTATGGGTATTTGTAATGAATATTAATAGGAACCCTGAAACTAATCTGTTGAGTCCTAACAAGAGGTTCAAAATGACAGTATCAAACAATACCTTTTTAAATTTTAATTTTTTAATTTTTTTTAATTTTTATTTTTTTGTAGAGACAGAGTCTCACTGTATTGACTGACCAAGCTGGTCTTGAACTTCTGACCTCAAGCAACTCCCACCTCAGCCTCCCAAAGTGCTAGGATTACAGGTGTGAGCCACTGAGCCCAGCCTCAATATCTTTTTTAAAAGATAAATTTGCCATTAGATGGGTGTGCCAGGCCTCATTTGGGCAGTTGCCCGTTCTACTCAGTCAGTATTCAGATTCTATATTATTTAAAGCAAGTGATTTCACATTATTGTCAGCAGTTTAAAAAGAAACGTGTAAACTTAATAGAGAGGGTTGGAGTGGAATTCAAATGAAATAATTAGCTGGGTACAGTGCTGCACATATATGGTCCTAGCTCATTGGGAGGCCTGAGATGAGAGAATCCCTTAGGCCAAGAATTTAAGGCCAGATTTCTTTTTAGAGACCTCATTCTTAAAACACTACAAATGAAAGAATTCATCACAGAAGAGATAAAGGATATACAGTATAAAGATTTCACCGCAGTACTTGAAATTTTCCATTACCGAAATAGAATTCTAAAATAGCTACAGTATCTTTCAGCTCTTTCCTCTAAGATACAAGGACTGCTATTGATTATTTTAACAAGAGATCATTTAAACTTATTTGTGCTAGTCAATAAATGTTGTATATGTTAATAAACTTCTACTATGCTTCAGGAAGGCCCTCCACATTATTATTTTTTGTTTTCTAGCTTCACACATTTCTAGTGATGGAACTTCTGAATGGGGGAGAACTGTTTGAACGCATTAAGAAAAAGAAGCACTTCAGTGAGACGGAAGCTAGCTACATCATGAGGAAGCTCGTTTCCGCTGTAAGCCACATGCATGATGTTGGAGTGGTGCACAGAGATTTGAAACCTGAGGTATAAAATAACTTGATCCCTTATGTAATCCAATCCAGCAGCATTATTAAAGATCTCCCAAATGTGTGGGAGGTTTCTGGGGAGGTTTCCTTATTTTTTTGCTTTTCAGGGCTGTTAAATAGATAATTAAAAATATGTTTCTTGGATTTTTTTTCTTTTATATTTCAGTTTAAAATAAATTTGTCTTTGTTTGTTTTTTGCCAGCTGATCATCTTGAGGTTATATTTGTAAGTGTGAGAGCCTTTTATGGAAAAAATACTTTATGCAACAGTTGTGGACTAAAAATAGCAACGGGAATTTTCATAGCAGAAAATAATATCTCAAACATATAATTTTAGAGGGTTTTTTTCGAAATGATGTATTTTGAAAACTTATTTTTTACATTTGTAATCAAATTGGTTAGCTCATGAATAAAAATGTATATAATGCTATTCTAAATACTTAAACATAAAGAATTGTCTTGGTTTAATTAGTTATGCCATCTTTCTATGTGCTTTCTGTGATTGTGCTATAATATTTATAGAACTGTGCAGAAGTAACAGCTTTTTATATATCTCCTCTTATGAAAGGCTAATAAAAAACGTTCTGACTCTTAGAATGATCCCTTTTTAGTATCAAAAATATGAAAATTCCTTCCTTTTAGAAAATCAACAAAATAAAATTGAAAAACAAAAACCAATATGTATAAAAAGATAATGATGATTCATCCTTTACCATATACAAAATTGTACATATTCTCTCCAAAATAGAACTTTGTTTAATTATCATATGATTATAATACGTTATTGAGTATATTTAAAATATTAACTTATTTGATGTTACTTTTGTGATTAAGCCACAAAAGAATATTTCTCTAAAAGTACTATTTTTGCCTTTTACTTAAGTATCTTGAATTATTAGAAGAGGAAGATGTTTTAAAAATGGAATTCTCTTCTCAACTTCACATGCAGAAGAAAATTTTGTAATGGAATTCTGTGCCTTAAAACATATTTGGTTTATTCCTTTCATGTATTTAAATTTCTGTCTTTGTATTTTTTATTACTATTATTCATATTACTAGTAATTAATCAAAAGTGAATTGTGTTTTATTAATTTGCAACTGTGATCGCTCCCCCTGCTTCCTTCATCATAGTTCTCACTCTCCTACATAACACCCACTGAAAACATGGTGCTCTGTACATTGGAGATTAGCTGTCTATTTTTAAATGTGAAAGCACACCACTTAAATGTTTTCTTGATAGACAAGGAACAAGCATGTCGTTTTTTTTAATTGAAAAGATCTGTTCCATGACTGTATAGAATTCATTTTCACATGTTTTATTCTTTGAAAACTGGCCATCTGTCACCTCATGAGTCTCAAATGAGGCAACTGTCCTCTCTTGCAGAATTTAGATTTGCATTCCTCCTTTCCTGATAAAAAGATACTTATGTAGCTTAATTCTTCTCATTTGTTATAAGGTTTTTCTTTCAAATACTCACTTGAAATGAGGCAGAACTGTCAGATTATTTTGGACATTCAACTACAATTATAGTCCGAAATCAAACTAGATTTTGGAGAAATGAAAATGTACCTTTGAACTAATATTTTCATACTAAAATATCTTTTACTTTGGCTTTTAAATGCAGTATATGTCATTTCCAAACTAAAATTTTAATATTTTTTCCCATGAGGCACTTTAAGGTCTGATTATCTATCTTTTGGTAGGTAGCTGTGTGGATTCATTTTCGGTATAAGCAGAATCCTAAGTCTAGGTAAGAGTCAGATAAATTTAGAAGCTGGCTGACATTCTTAGTAAGCTGCTTTGTATTTTTCAAACTTGTCCTGTACTCTTCTGAGATTAAGAAAAGTTGCATACATCAAATTTGTTTCAGGCAGAACTTGAGGATAAAAGGGGGATTGAATGGTGACTTCCCACCATTCCCAACTAGGCACACCATCCTCCATGTAGAACTGTCACTAACTTTGAGCTTGAGAAGAGGTAGGCAGGTGAACAGCGTTTCTCAATTTTACATGCTCAGGAATAGGAGGAATGGATTAAAGTCACCAAATTAAAGTGATTGCCACATCCCCTCACTTCTTCCACTTTAAGAACTGAATTTGGCCAGGTACGGTGGCTCACACCTGTAATCCCAGCACACTGGGAGTCCGAGGTGGGTGGATCACTTGAGGACAGGAGTTTAAGACCAGTGTGGCCAACATGACAGAACCCCATCTCTATTAAAAATACAAAAAAAAAAAAAAAAAAATACTTGCCAGGCATGGTGGCAGGCGCCTGTAATCCCAGCTACTTGGGAGGCTGAGACACCAGAATCACTTGTATCCAGGAGGTGGAGGTTGCAGTGAGCCAAGATCACACCATTGCACTCCAGCCTGGGCAACAGAGTGAGACTGTCTCAAAAAAAAAAAAAAAAGAGAACTAAAATCAAGGAAGCCCTTTACCAGTCTTAATATAGAATAAATGTAGTCATTTCCAAAGACTTAGCAGGCTCAATGAAGACAAGACCAGCAGTGGTTCATTCACCTGCTCTGTGTGGTACAATGCCTTGTACTGCAGAGGAGCTCAGGTGTTACTTGCTGAAAGACTTCTTCCCAAGCACATGTCCATCAACCCCAGCTGTGACTTCAGTGTCACAAATTCAAGATTAAACATTGTATGCTAGAAAATTTAAGACAATTTTTTAGCTAATTTTTTTGGTTTTTCTTTCCACCCACTTTATTGACTTGCAAATGGAAGGCTTAGGAGATTTTTCTTCTTTGCATCAGTGATACCTTCTATAATGTGTTTTATTTCAGCTAGAATAGCATTAACAAAGCAAATGATGTTCCAGAGCTGGGAACGATTTAATGACTATAAAGGCGTAACAGATTTTGTTAGGATGCCTAAAAAGATATAATCAAATTTCACTTACTTTCAGTACTAGCTTAATGTACTTATTAAAATAATTTGTGCATCAGTATAGTTAGTATTTATTAAGCATGTGATAAATACAAAAAGTAATACTACAAAGCCTTAGTGATCGAGAAGCCTTGGTGGATGAATGATTGAAAATAATAATGTTTTCTGAATATTTAAGGGACAATATCTCTAGGTATAAAAATATGTTTATGTATTGGCTGTTGGAGAAAATATTTCTGAAATGTAATTATATCTCCACCGTGTCTTCTTCAGTAGGCAATACTAGATATTCTATAGCTATTTTATTTATGACTTTATTCAATGAACACATTCACCAAAGCACCTACTCTATGTCTTTGCCAGGCCCTGGGGTAGGGTCAAAAAATAAGGTAGGCACATAGTGCCTGTCCTTATGGAATTATGGTATAATGGGGATGAAGACATTAAACTAGCAATACAGAGGTGATCAGTGCCAGAAAGGAAACGTAAGTAGTGTGAGGAAAAAATATTAAAAGTTCTAACTTCAGTTTGGTAGGATGGTTAGGATGGTAACTCTAAATGAGGAGTAGATCCAGGGGAAGGTAGGTTGGTGGAGGAGGCAGATGACAAACACAGGCAGAGAGAAAAGCTTAGACAAAGGGTCTGACATCAGAAGAGGCATAGCACAGTTGAAAAATGTTTCATGTGATGTGGTAAAATTGAAATAATACCAAAAGCATCACACAGAGAGCAGGCAGTGCATTGATGCCCTGCCTTCCGGCCTCTCCATGAGACCTCTCTGCGCATGAATCAACTATCAATATACAGTGTTACATAAATAGAACCAGGAAATCCCAAGACATGTCTAGTGAGAAACTAATGTAACCATTAATATCTTGCAGAATTTATTGTTCACTGATGAAAATGACAATTTGGAAATTAAGATAATTGACTTTGGGTTTGCACGGCTAAAGCCACCAGATAATCAGCCCCTGAAGACTCCATGCTTCACCCTTCATTATGCGGCCCCAGAGCTCTTGAATCAGAACGGCTACGATGAGTCCTGTGACCTGTGGAGCTTGGGCGTCATTTTGGTGAGTTCATTTCAATAGAGCCATTTAACCTGCTCATTTCTTTGGTGTCCTCTCTCCTTATCTCTCTCCTCACTGTTTCCTTACATTCATGAAAAAATTGTCGAATTGGTTTCTTGTCTGTACAGCCAGTTAGAGGCCTGACCAAAGAGTATTTCCCTTTCTTAAAACTTATATTAGAGAAAAATTAGGAATTTTTATTTTGGTTCATTTTGAAATATTTAAGTTAGCTGTATTTTATATGAATGAGAGTTAAACTATAGTATATATTTTTAAAGACACATATTATATTGGACATAATGTGAAAATAGCAAAGTGATTCATCAATAGAAAAACATTTTTAAAAAACTATTCTGTGAAATTTCAGACTAAAATGTAATTAAAGAATACCATTTAGGCTAAATTAACACATTAATAGATTAAATTAGATGTATTTCTACTACGTAATTTAAAGTAATTGTGAGCATGCTTTTCACAAAATGTCCTTGGCTGCTGTGAATTGAAACACAACATTAAGCTGGTAAAATCTTGCTTTTTTTCCTCCAAATATCATTACTTTTTCCACATATAATTTGTAATGCATAATCTTGGGAAGATTCCAGACAGTACAGAAAGAAGGAACAAGGTGAAAATTACTCATAACCTTCTAGAGAGATGCTATAGCTCAAGTTCTCCCTCTCCCTCCAGCCCCTCCTCCCCTGTAGGTGTATAGGCTTTACATCTTTCCACATTTTCTATACATGTGTACATATTTGAATTTTTAAACAAATAAGAATATATTATACCTGTATTTTGAGTCTCTAAAACTTAACCATTTATTGACTAATAAGTTAGCATTTTTTTCACTAATTATAAGCTACACAAATGAATGTTTTTTATATATGTGTTTGTGTTTGTCTCACTGTTTCCTGAGGATAGATTCCCAGGAGAAGGGTATACACAAGTTTCTTTTAACATATGTGCCTAGAGTTCCTTCTAAAAGATTTACCAGATTATGTTCTCATCAACTGTATGGGAGTACATTGGCTGTCAGTTTTCATCTGAAATGATATCCCATTGTGATAATTTGCATGCATTTCTTTGATGAATATTTAGGTTGAGCATCTTTTCATGCATTTGAACATTTATATTTTCTCTTTTATTTTAATTACTCTTTTTTTTTTTGAGATGGAGTCTTGCCATGTTGCCCAGGCTGGAGTGCAGTGACACGATCTTGGCTCACTGCAACCTCTACCTCCTGGGTTCAAGCAATTCTCCTGCCTCAGCCTCCCAAGTAGGTGGGATTACAGGTACGCACTACCATACCTGGAATATTTGTATTTTTAGTAGAGCTGGGGTTTCACCATGTTGGTTGGGCTGGTCTTGAACTCCTGACCTCAGGTGATCCACCTGCCTCAGCCTCTCAAAGTACTGGGATTACTGATGTGAGTCACCGTGCCCAGCCTCTTTTATGAATTGATCTTTATGAGCTTTGTCCATTTTCCTATGGGGAAATTTTTCTTACTGCATTTTAAAGCTCTGTTAAAGACTTTCATTCTTTGACATTAATACTGGAAATGTTTTTTCTGGTGTGTCACTTGTTTTAAAACTGTATATGGTAATATGGGATTTTGATTTTGTTTTTAGAGGGGTTTAAACAGAGAAGATTCTTAAATGTCTGTGTCCTAAGATATGTCAGTCTTTTTCTTTATGATATTTGTCTTTGATGTCAGATTGTCACTCCACCCAAGATTATAAAAATATTCTCCTAAATTTTTCTCTAGAATTATTTATTTTACTTTTATGCTTAAATTTGGGATTTATTTTGATGCCAGTTGTTTTTCCCCAGTGACTAGTCACTTGTCCCTGCAGGATGGTGGTTCTTTTAAGTTTTATATGGTTTTTATCTCATCGATTTTCAGTCATCATTTGTAATTTTCAAACTAAACTTACATATTTGTGAATAACATTTTAAACAAAAACTGACGTAGGTCTGAGTTTCATTGAAGGACTTAAATTGATGACATTTTTATTGGTAGCATGTTTTAAAAATTAATCTAAATAAAAAAGAGACTTTCATTTTTAGGAATTTCTTTTCTCTTGTAAAAGGCCAGTTGTGTCCATCAAGCTCTTGAAGGTTTTAAAAGGCAGTCTTAAACATATAGCAAGGTATTTTGGAGCCTCTGAATTCCTTAACTGTAGAAATAACTTTGTGAAATGATGTGGATGGAAGCCATGCCTCTCTCTAGATCTGATTGTCAAATTTTTAAGAAAAATAGGACAAAAAAACATGCTAAATGATATCACAGAGTATAATCACAATATCCAGTCTGCGGGAAGTTCTACTGAACAAACAACCCAGTTTCTTTAACAGATAAATGGTAAGAAAAGGTAACCTGAGAACTTACAGATGAAAAGACATATAAGAAACAATGTTTGCGTCTTACTGAAATCCTGATTGAAGCACTTTCTAATTTAGATTCTTTTTTTTTTTTTTTTTTTTTTGTGGCAGAGTCTCTCCCTCTGTCACCTAGACTGGAGTTTAGTGGCTCCATCATAGCTCACTGCAGGCTCAAGCAGTCTTCCTACCTCAACCTTCTGAGTAGCTGGGACCACAGGCACATGCCACCATACCCCACCTAATTTTTTTTCTTAATAGAAATGAAGTCTTGCTTTGTTGCACAGGCTGGTCTCAAATTCCTAGCTTCAAGTGATCCTCCTGCCTTGGTCTGTCAAAATGCTGGGATTACAGGCATGAACCACAGTGCCTAGCTTAATTTAAATTCTATTTATTAAATTCAAATTAAATGTAATTCATGTAGATCTAATTTATATACTATGTGTATACCACAGCCAGGGAAATTTGAACATTGATTAGAAATTTGAATAAAATTGAGTGATACAAAGAATTATACTAAGTTTTTTTAGATGTGATACTGGTGTTATAGTTGTGGTTTTAAAAGTGCTTGCCTTTTATGGCCAGAGACGGTGGCTCACATCTGTAATCCCAGCACTTTGGGAGGCCAAGGCAGGAAGATTGCTTAATCCCAGGAGCTCAAGACCAGCCAGGGCAACAGAGTGGGATCCAGTCTCTAGAAGAAAAAAAAATTAATTTTTTTTTTTTTTTTTTGAGACAGTCTCACTCTGTTGCCCAGGCTGGAGTGAAGTGGCACCCTGTTGGCTCATTGCAACTTCTGTCTCCTGGGTTCAAGCAATTCTCCTGCCTCAACCTCCCAAGTAGCTGGTATTACAGGCACCCACCACCATGCCTGGCTAATTTTTTTATATTTTTAGTAGAGACGGGGTTTCACTGTGTTGGCCAGGCTGGTCAAACTCCTGACCTCAGGTGATCCGCCTACCTCAGCCTCCCAAAGTGTAGGGATTACAGGCATGAGCCACCGCCCTGGTCCCCCAATTTTTTTTTAATTAGCTGGGCATGGTGGCTCATGCCTATAGTCCCAGCTACTTGGGAGGCTGAGATGAAAGGATCACTTGAGTCCAGAGGTTGAGACTGCAGTGAGCTATGATCACGCCACTGCACTTCAGACTGGGCGACAGAGCAAGACCCTGTCTCCAAAAAACAAAAGTCCTTGCTTTTTAGAGGTACATGATAAAATACAGATTAAAATTAACGAAATTAATATCTTCATTAAACTATCAGAAAAAAGGAGTGCTTTGCTAACTTTTCCATATAAATGAATGCATATCTAGATACAAAGGCTGAATTATCCCATAACAAGCACAACATTTATTTCAAGTCTCCTGATTTGTTTTAAAAATAAATGGAAGTTTTGTATTTTACATCTAATAAACATGCATGTGGATATTTTAATATGAAAACAAATTATATTGTCCCCACTGAATAAAATAAATACTCCAGGAAGATACATCATGTAGTATTATGAGGTTTTGATTATAACCCATTATACCCTATGGATATGCAATCCCTGCCTGAAATGTATAGGACTTTAATAAAAATAGAGCTTACACGGTATATTAATCTGCTTAGGCTGCTGTAACAGAATACCACAAATTAGGCAGCTCAAACAACAGAAATTTACTTTCTCACAGTTCTTGATGCTGGGTAGTCTAAGATCTAGGTGCCAGCAGGATTGGTGTCTGGTGAGGGCCCTCTCCTTGGGTTACAGATGGCCACCTGCTTGCTATGTGTACAGATAGCCTTTCCTTGGTCTGTACCCTCACAAAGAGAAAGTATCTGTCCCTTTAAGGACATTAATTCTCTTGGATCAGAGGCCTACCCATATAACCTCATTTAACCTTAATTACCTCCCTAAAGGCCCTGTCTCCAAATACAGTCACATGGAGAGCTGGGGCTTCACCATATGAATCCCCAGGAGGTGGGGGAGGACACAAACATTCAGTCTACAGCACACAGTATTTAGAGAAAGTAGGATAAGATATATAACATTCCTGTGAGGTGTCATAAAATTTTGTTTAAAATATTTTCTCTAAGTGTTTTATTCTTGGGACCTTATTTTTTTATTTTTTTCTCAAAATTTTATTTTGAAAATTTTAAAGCTAGAGAAAATAAAAGAGAATAATACTGTGAACATCTGACATTTTGTTGCATTTGCTTTTTCTTTCTCTCTCTAGTGTGCATTCTCTCTATATGTATGTGTGTATGTATGTAACATGAACATATATAATACATATATACAGACATACATATATGATACATATCTTTATGTGGATATATCCCTATACCTTGCTACACTGTTTGCAAACAGTTTGCAGATACAAAATTATCCTTAACATAAATTGATAGCTAGATAATCAACTAAAATTTTAAGAGCTTGGAACTGAGAGTATCCTAAAGTTTGTTTAATTCTACCTCTTCCAGAAAAGGGATCTTCTCTATCATCACGAGTTTCCTCTTCAATACTTCCAAAGTTGGAAAGTCAGGTTTTTCACCCAATAATCTGTTGCATTACTATATGTCAGAAAGCAAAAAACCTTTAGTTATAAAGATTGCTTTCTTTCTTTCTGTTTTTTTGAGACAAGATCCTGCTCTGTTTGTTGCCCAGGCTGAAGTACAGTTACACGTTTGTGGCTCACTGCAGCCTCAACCTCCCAGGCTCAGATGATCCTCTTGCCTCAGTCTCCCCAATAGATGGTATTACAGGTACACACCACCATGCCCAGCTAATTTTTGTATTTTTTGTAGAGGTAGGGCTTTGCCATGTTGCCCAGGCTGGTCTCAAACTCCTAGACTCAAGCAATCCACCCACCTCAGCCTCCCAAAGTTCTGGGATTGCAGGTGTGAACCACCACTCCTTGCCCTGCTTTCTTATATTTAGCCACAAATATACCTGTTAGGAAGTAGGGCAGGACAAAGAAGTAGAGCAGACTTTGGAAAACTATTTGGCAGTATCTGCTGAACATATGCAGACCAAATAACCTAGCAATTCCAATTCAGGAATATATCCAACAGAAATATGCATATTTCTGTAACAAAGATATGTATAAGAAGATATATAACAGCATGATTCAAAATTCCCCACACTGGAAACAACCCAATATTCATCAACAATAGAAGGATATTTTAAAGAGAGGATGCTGGAAAGACAGTGCAGTAGGAAGCACCAGGAATCTGTCTCACCATCAATTGCAATGGCAGAATCTCTCTGACATAACTGTTTTTGGAACTCTGAAGTTAATTGAAGGTTTTCAACTTCCAGGGGAAGGCTTGGACATAAAGTGCAGTTAATTTTGGTCAGTTTTAGCTCTTAGCAGAGTATTGGTTGAGTATCCCTTATTCGAAATGCTTGGGACCAGAAGTATTTTGGATTTGGAATATTTGCAGAATACCTACTGGTTGAGCATTTCCATTGAGCATGTTGGTGCTTAAAAAGTTTGTTTTTGGAGTATTTTGGATTTCAGATTTATGGGTTAGGGATGCTCAACTTATAGCAGCTACCCATTCCCCACCCTCAACCCTGTAGCAGACAGCTATGCACATATTCCTAAAACAACTGACACACAGCTTGTGGGAGCCAGGATGGGAAAGAAGGACTTTGTCCCCTAAATACAGAGGATCTGTGATCTGAATTGCTTAATTGCTGTTTCTCATTATAGAGGTACAAAGAAGCAGTGGTGGTTGTTGTTGTACCTGCCACCATTACTGCAAGCCCCTCTTCCTTTGGATGAAGTGATTTTCAGGGGTACTTAAAGGACCAGTCCCCCTTATTCTCCTCTTCATTTTTCTCCTTTTTCCCTTTGGGAGCCAGACATTGAAAAGCAACTATTTATACAGGGAAAATTAGAAAGTTACCAAGCATGCCCAGGCAAAGCCACAGGCTCATTAAAGACCTGAGAAGACCTTCAGTTTGTACTTCATGCTGCTCCTCGGCTCAGAGACAGCCTATAACAATCAAAAAACAAAAAGCAATAAACAATAACAAGTTTAAAAAAAAAAAAGCAAACCCTAGGGAAGGAGAATTTTGATTCCCAGAAGTATCACATCATTAAGTTCAAGGTCCCATTTTCCACAAAAATCACAAGGTATACAAAGAAACAGGAAAATATGACCCACTCAAAGAAAAATAAATAAATCAATCAACAGAAACTGTCCATGAAAAAGGCCTCATGGTAAATTCGGCTAGACAAAGACTTAAAACAACTGTGTTAAAGACATCGAAAGACCTGAAGGAGTATCAAGACAAGATGTATGAACAAAATGGAAATAACAGTAAAGAGATAGAAAATCTGAAAAGAAAATGAAAAGGAATTCTGGAGCTGAAAAGCACAATAACTAAAATGAAAAATTCAGTAGAGGGTTTCAAAGGCAGATTTGGTAGGCAGAAGGAATCAGTGAAGTTGGGACAATTAAAATTATTGCATGTGAGGAACAGAGAGAAAAATGGGGGGAAAAAAAAAGTGAACAGAGCCAAAGGGACCTGTAGGATGCCATCAAGAGGACCAACATATGCATTGTGGGAGTTTCGGAAGAAGAAGAGATAGAAAGGGACAGAGAAAATATTGAAAGAAATATTCTGTTGGAAATTAGTTTTGGCAGAAAACTTTCCAGTTTTGATGAAAGACAATATAAACATTTAAGAAACTCAGCAAACTTCAAGTAAGACTAACTGAAAGAGACCCACACTGAAACACATTATAATGAAACACCTGTAATCCCAGCACTTTGGGAGGCTGAGGTGAGTGGATCACTTGAGGTCAGGAGTTTAAGACCAGCCTGACCAACATGGTGAAACCCTGTCTCTACTAAAACTACACAAATTGGCAGGGCGTTGTGGCGCACACCTGTAGTCTCAGCTACTCAGGAGGCTGAGGTACGAGAATCGCTTGAACCTGGGAGGCAGAGGTTGCATTGAGCTGAGATCATGCCACTGCATTCCAGCCTGGGTGACAGAATGAGACTCCATCTCAAAAATAAAATAAAAATAGATAGATAGATAGATAGATAGATAGATAGATAGATAGATAGATAGAAGCTTAAAAGCAACAAGAGAAAAGTGATTCCACACATACAAGTGATCTTCAGTTAGAAAATCAGCAGATTTCTCATCAGAAAGTTTGGAGACCAGAAGGCAGTGGACTGATAAATTCAAAGCACTAAAAGGGAAGAAAGAAAAAAAGACTGTCAACCAAAAATCCTATCTCTGGCAAAACTGTCCTTCAAAGGTGAGGGAGAAGTTAAGATATATTGCTAGATCCATAAAAAGCTGAGGGAGTTCATTACCACTAACGCTGCCCTGTAAGAAATGCTCAAGGGCGTCCTGCAAGGTGAGAAGAAAGGACACTACATAGTTAATTCAAAGCTTTATGAAGAAATAAAGATGTCAGTAAAGGTAAATACATGGCCAGTTGTAAAAAGCTGTCATTATTGTAACAACAGTTTACAACTTCACTTTTTGTTTTCTATGTGACAGAGGAATGCATTTAAAAGAATTATCAGTTTGTTTTGGGGCACACAATGTATAAATACGTAATTTTGTACTGTAAACAACCAAAAGAAGTTGGGTAGAACTGTTTGAAGAGCAGAGGTTTTTATACATTATTAAAGTTAAACTGATATAAATTCAAGTTAGAGTGTTATAACTTTAGGATATTAAATGTAATCTCTTGGGAACCACAAAGAAAATAGCTATAGAATATATACAAGTACCAAAACGGAGATATAGACCAATGGAACAGAACAGAGGCCT